>JAYMTF010000490.1:0-35155 GCA_036897485.1 Pelargonium nanum | reverse complement strand
AGAGGGTTGAGAGGGAATGATGGATAGGTAATTTTGCATCACATTTTCAGGGGTATTATGAGTATGGAATTCAAGTAGAGCTTCTACAGTATCTCACAGGAGCTCCCAACCTCCTGTGAGAAATAGACCTTTTGAGGCCAAAAATGTTGAATGTCTATAGACATTTCTCCAAAAGCTGGTTTGCCAAACATATATTTATGAAAAAACGTCTATAGACAATTGAAGTAGAGGGTAAGTAGACTTACCAAACAAGACCTTAATGATCTTGGAATAATTCAGAAATAGTCTATTGTTATACTTGAAATGAATTCGTAATCAACATATCGTTGTATTTTTATGAGACTATTTCAAAAACATATTATAAGACTCATAAAAATATCGTTGTCTTTATATATTGGTCATTTCACTTTCACTGGTACAACACACTTGAGCTACTATCCTTTTCATGACTTCTCTTCCTTTAAACTGTTTTGTTTCTTCATAGCTAGCTCTCTTTCATGCATGCTGCATTGCTATTCCTATTCCTATTCTCCTCTTTCTTATCATTTAATTGTTTCTTGAGCTCTTCACCTATACCTACCTACCAAGCTACCATCTACCTTTCTTCTAATTTGCCTCCATCTTCCATTACTTATTCACAAATTTCATTCTATGTTCTAAATTTCTGAATTAGTAAAAACGATTGATTTTGGATCGAGCTAAGCATACGCAATGACCCCGAGCTCTTCTGCGAGGCTTCCATCACCTTCTCAGTGTAGCCTTCAATCGGAGGAGTCAATGCCACCATGAACCTATTTATCAGGAAAAGAGTGTAGTCGGGCAGCATTGCCGCCCTCTTCAAATGCTCGGGCAAAGCCTCAACGGCTTCTTTCTTCAACTTCATCAGCGCCCTTCTCCCCGGCTTGTTTTGCCCTGTGCTGTCTCATCAGGACCCTGGCGTACTCCTTGGCCAGGCGAGGCCCGTCTTCAACACTCAACTCGTACTTGGGAACAGCAAACGCATCAACCATACCCATTGCAACCAAATCAAGCCCGGGAGTCCCGATTATCGAGGGACTCTCCGAAACCCCTAATGCTTCCTCATAGATCAACTTGAAAACATCACATTTGACTAATACTGTACACTCATAGATCAACATAAAATTAGACTAAATGTATATAGCCATACATATAGGATTCAAAATTTACAAACCTACCCAAGATTCTACAAAACTTAACCCTACACTCTATTATCTTCAATAACAGACCAACCCAACTCTCTATGCAACATCAGCATCTACACCAACACATTACCTATCAGAACTAGGAACAAAATGACAACTAGTGATACATTTACTACAATCATTATCTTAGAACCCGTGTGGCCGCGCTCAGTTGGCGTTTCTTGAACTCCCGAAAACCCTCCCTTGCAGCTTTCTGGTTCGCTCTTTTGTTTCTCCCTCAGTCTCAGTTTTGTGGATGAATCAGGCTCGGGAAGTTTGTTTGCTTCCTCCGGTTCATCAGTTGCCTGTATGAAACAAACAGAGCAGTATAGTCAAGAAGCAAAATCAACCTATAGAGAAGCAATACGAGTAACGAGCCTTACCTTGGTAAGATTTGATTGCACTTCTTCGTCGTTTTCCTTGCTGTGATCTGCATTTTCGATTCTACTACAAACAGATCCAGCTGGAGCTACTTGCAAACGTATTCTCCTATTCGCAGTGCCCTGATGTGCAATGTTGTTTGAGCTTGGCCGGTTCTGTGCTTGGCGTGTTCTAATCTTGATTCCAGATCCACCAACATGATCTCCACCATAGTTAAGCGGGTTCGTTTCGTTGGGAGATGGTCCTGGATTATTAAACCCTCTGTAGAATGAGCCCATGGAAGAGTCAGCATATAAAGGATCGTGACTGACGGTATTTTCCCAAAGGGAACGCATGTTTCCACCCACAAGTTCTTGGTCGTGAAGTGGCATGTCAGCTTGTGAAGGCCTGAAAGTATTTTCCATCTGAAACACGTTCTTGCTATCCATATCCTCATTGACCCACCCAAAAGCTCCCATTTCTTGATTATACTGAAAAGTAGACTAGAGAGGTCAATTTCTAGATATCGCAACGGTACTTGATGAAATTAACAACAAGAAAAGGTCAGACCGGCAATTTCGATCATAACTTGCAACTCGACACAAATTTTTAAGTGAGTTTAGGCTCAGCATAATCATATTTGTGTCATGTTGGTTAATCGTGTGATTCGTGTCATGTTCGTGTTGAACCCGCTGGACCGGCCTAACCCATTTAATTATACAGGTCATACAGGGGTTGTGTAACCCATTTAAGGGTCATATTGTGCCAAAATGGGTCCAATATTAAATTGTTTCAAGTCAATACAAACCCATTTATTTAAACAGGTTGAGTATGTCATGTTGTATCAGCACACTCACAAATGGGTTGTGTTGGCTTAAAAGTTAAAACCTGAAATGCAAATTATTCTTTTACCTGTAGTTTGGCCATGTCGGTGTCCGCGCCATTGTACAATCCCTTTGTTTCATAGGGGTTTCCAGCAGGTGTTGTTTGCAAGCCACACATATAACCCGACAATTGAGCATCGCTTCCAACTGCAGAGTTCTTCTGGCTGGTCGTCTCCTCATACGAGCATGCATCTTGGTTATTGAACACCTCATCAAGTAAATCCGAGAGGGATATATCATGTTCACTGGTTCCGTCCAGAAAGTGCAACCCGTTACGATCGTTGCCGAAGTCACTGGCAAACGGAGAGCCCATGTTAAGTATTGGCTCATCAGGAGTCCGAAACCGAGACGATATATCTTCACAATTTGGTGGATAAGCCTGGATTCAAAGAACACAACCATTTATCATTGAACTTAAAACCACACAAAAAAATAAACGATATCAGACAACGAAGTTGAAATAAAGAATCAATGTATCACCTCGACAATTGTTTCCTCCGCTGCATCAGAAGCCAAGTAACTATTGCAACTACTCTCAACAGGTACTACAGCGTTTGGAGTCATGTTGTCTAACTTATCGGTCAACCACCTTTTAATTCCTTCTGACTGCTTTCCAACTTGCATGTCCGAAGTAGCGGTTTCTTGTACTACATCCGATGTTGTGTCATCAGGTGACGACTTAGTCGTGGTTGGTGAAGAGCCTGTCGGCTCCACTTCATCATATTTCTGAGCACTGGCAACAGTCTCGTCTGCTTTCCGAAACAAGCGGCAGAGAACATAGGCACTCTGCACCATGAAAAAATGGAGAAATATGAATGAACAGAGTACCAAATTGCTATATATGTAATAGGGCTATGTTTCTTTTTCAATAAATGGACTTGGCCCTCAATGTGATCGAACTATGAACAGCTAACATAGCCTATTATTTTCAGGGTTGGGTTTACAGTGGATAACTACGAGTCGGGTTGGGCAACCTGTACTCAACCCGTGCAGCACCTATCGTGGGTCGGGTTTGGGCTAGACATTTCAATCCAAACTCAACCTGAAACCCGAATTGTCAAGCTCCAGACATGCACATAATATGGCTTGACATTTGGCAACATGCTAACCTCCACCAAGTTGTCACATACAACTTCAAACTCACACCACCAAAAATGAGACTTGATAAACCTAAGTTAAACAAACTTCACCTACTAGACCCGAATAAGGCGGTAATTCAATAACCATTCTGCAACTAGTTTAGTAGCTTTCAAAAGCTAAGAAAATTGCTTCCATTACTTATCCATAAACGAGAAAGTAGCAAAACGTCTATCCACTCCTTTTGCATAACAATCTTAAGACAATTCAGTGACTCATGTGAAGAGATCAATAACCAACCAAAGCACTTAACATCCGCATTTCAAAGCGGACGATGCAAATTACAACTGAACTGTGTCATAATGCTTAAGATTAAAGATCAAAGTTCACATCTTTAGCTCAACGAAAATAGTGCAGACAAGATACATACTAAATCGAGCTCAATCTACAGCTACAACAACAAATTTTTGATTAAACACAACAAGAATATACCTGACCAGGGCCAGTACCATCAAGATCCTTCTCGGTAGGCCGGTACTCATGCATGATCCAGTGGGTTCTTTCGCCTTTGGGAGCTCGACCTCGGTAAAAGACCAGAGTCTTCTTCATCCCAATCATCCCAACAGGATTGGATCCACACTTTCGAGACCTTATGGTTCGATCCTTGCCGGTGGCTTTCCAGTAACCGGCCTCCGTGGCCCGGTTGGACCGATGACCGTTCGGATACTTCCGGTCGCGCGGGCAAAAGAAGAACCACTCTGGATCATCAGTCTTTATCACCGAAAGCCCTGAAATTCAGACACAAAACACAAACTTCCCAAATTTAGAAACCACAAGTTAACAACATCATCGGTAGATTCCTATATTGGTTCTCTCAAAAACCAACCAATTGAAGCAAAATTTGGAATTTTGTATGCGAAATTGACACATGTACGGCACGAATCGATGGGAATAAAGCTGATTATCCCGTGAATATCGGAACCTTAGATTCAGAATTTGTTCGAAAAATTCCCAATTTGAAGTGAAACAAATAAAATAAAAAGCTCAAAAAGCTCGAGAAAGAGAGCGAACCAGGTAGATCCCAAGGCTCCCATTTGCAGACGTCGATTTCCGGAATCACCTCGACCTCGGAATCTCGGCCGTTGATCTTCAACCGGAGGTAGTGATTGATGAGCTCCTCGTCGGTCGGTCGGAACCTGAACCCTAGCGGCAGCGAACCCACCGACAACGCCGCCATAACTTGCCGACGATTACAGAGACGTTGAAAATTGACAAAAATTGACCAAAATGAACAAAATCAACAAACCCTAGTTCCCAAAATCTGAGAAGATCAGAACCCAAGTGCTCAAATATTCTCCTCCACGAGGTAAAAAGTAGCGACGTGAAGCTTTAAAGCTCTGAGCTTTTTGCTCTGCTTTTTCTAGGCGAGAGTGATGATGTTAGAGACGAAACAGATAGAGCGAAAGAGCTGTGTAGCTTCCTAGCGGTTTTTGGGTTTGGTTTTGTGATCTGACCAATGGGGTGGTGACAGCTCAGCATAGCGACTGCTGTTTGACTTAGACGGTCCACGTGGCTTCGGATTATTGGTTTTGATAAAGCGGTTGGAAAGTGGCAGAGAAACGGCGCCGTGGAGGAGTTTAACCAGTGTGAACGCGCGACCGTTGCGAGTGCGAGCGAACCGCGTAGCGTCAGTTGCTACTTTTAGTAGTTTGGGCTTTTGGGCCTTTTCGGGCTTGTGATGGGCCCCAAGCCCAATTGTTGGGCTTATCTTTTATCGGGTCGTGTTGGGGTTAATACAGGATACGAGTAACTCTGTCGTTTTTCCAAAGCTCTTAATACTACCATTTTCATGCCCGGTCGGAACTTGAGCATGAGGCCACCATTTATCTCTCGAGCGTAGTGGATGACGACTTGAATTTTGAGGAGTTTCTATCATAGGTGTCCTAGCAACTTGGATGGTGAAGATGAGTGTCGTCTTCTTACACTTAACATCTTGTTGTAGTATAAAAAAAAACGTCTTGCTGAGTGTTGATTCGTTCGAGGACTCTAAGGCATGAGCTTCCTCAAAACACAACTTTTTCGGTTATGAGAACCTTCTTACAAATGTGCAGGTGTAGCATGTTCTAGGAGAATTGCTTTGAATGTGTCCATTGTAGGCAGTTTTGTCTTGAGCAATCTTATAAGTGAACCTTGAGTCTGAACTTTGTGCCACATGGGTGTCTTGAGAAAACTTATAGGTGAACCTTGGTGTTGAGCTTTCATAACAGACAACATTGGTCTGCATCAAAACAAACTTCCATCATATTTGCAATGCATTTCCCAAAACTTTATGCCTAACCATGACTAACACCACCACGTAGGAATACGACCAACCCACAAACAACACCCATTACCCGGCATCTCCCGTCCTCTCTCCTCGCCATCCAACATTGCTTCAAGCACCGAACTCAATGCCATCGACATTTATTTCACAAATCCGACGAGAGGTCTCTACCAGCCTTATGCAATCGGCATATCCCATATAAATCAAGTGTATTGATTACTCATTTGCGTTTCTCTCTTGACCACATGGCTTGTCCATACACGTTTCCACTTACCATAAACCGAATTTATATATGGAAAATTCTCTAGCATCAACCATAAAAAAGATTTAGACATTGATAATGATTCATAGAAAAATAATGTCACATACAATTTAGTGAGCGTTGAGACTTGAGAGCCATCTTCTGCTTAAACCAAACGCACCCTTAGCTTTCACTTGACGCGAATCGGCTCAGTACGTTACTCAGTTTTATTATCAATAGCTCCATCAGTTTCTTCTTACAGAGAGAAGAAGCTACACACACAGCTACAGCTCCTTCCATTTTCGCATCTTCTCCATCGTTCCGGTTGTGGCGTCGAGGTCGTCGCGACTCATCGCCAGTCCGCAAAATCCAGATTCGCTCTAACAATCTATCGTCTCGCTCATTATCATCATCGTCGTCGTTGCTGCCAAGCCACGCTCTCTGCGAAGCAGATCGATTTGAAACCCTAATTCGCGCAATCTCATGCGAGTTCTGGTAAATTCCTTAGCATTGTGTTATATTCTCTGCTTCGATTATATAGATTTAGTTCTCTGAACTCGTATATATATGAGTTTGTGTTTGAGTTTTTGTTTTTTGAAATTTGGTGCTAGATTCTAACGAACTGGTGTTTTTTTTGGCTGTTTGGTTTGTTTTGTTTGAAATTTTATTGTTAGATTTGGATTCTGCTTTGTTTCAGATAAGGATCAGTTAGGTATCTGGTGCTGCTATTGGATTATAGAATCGGAAGCGAAGATGTTCGGTCAAACTAACCGTAAGTGCTTCTGCTTGTTCTTATTCTGTGTAGGATAATTTTCTTTGTTCTGTTTGGTGAAACTTCTATTTTGTATCTGTTACTAAGTTCAAAGCTGGTTAGATTACTTCTGTTTTTGCTCTATGATCACAATATGCTTGGCAATATTGGTCTTCCAGGCTCCAGTGGAGTGACTGCAATTTTCCTTTTACAAGAGCTTTGGATAATTAGAATCTCATTGATTTATCAGTTTACTCAGTTTGTGTTTTTTTTTTTTGTTTCATTGTGGGCACGAGCACAAAGTCTTACTTATATTTTGTATCTTGCATGTGCCTGTCCTAGACGTTTGTGGTTCTATTTTTGTGTTCTTTTCATTTATGTATTCCCTGAAGTTCGGCTTATAATGATGATAGTTAATGTTTGCTCCTTTGGGAACAGAACAGAAATGCTAATTAAAATCCTTTCCTTAACAGCTTTTGGGCAGACAAACAATGCAAGTAGCCCATTTGGTTCACCATCAGTTTTTGGACAGACAAACAATGCGAGCAATAATCCTTTTGCTCCCAAACCCTTTGGCAGTACAACTCCATTTGGTTCGCAGCCAGGGACTTCCTTATTTGGGGGCACTTCAACTGGTGTGTTTGGTCAACCATCTACACCCATGAACTCTACTACAACCTTTGGTGCTTCATCATCTCCGGCATTTGGAAGTTCCACACCTGCTTTTGGAGCATCTTCTACTCCTTCATTTGGTAGTTCATCATCATAATTTGGTGGTATCTTTGCATATTATTACACATGTATATTGGAATTATGGTTGTGTCGATGTCATTTTCTGGGAGGGGAAAGGAGATTCAAAGTGATGGTGATCCTGTAAAATTCTCCCCTTAACAAGTCTGGAAATGATCGATTGTATCATCAAACCTTGAGGCTGAAATTTTGAGCAAAGTATCTGCTATTAGACCCAAATTTCAACATTTAATGTCTGTCTTGTTTCAACTATTACATGAAAAATAGTCAGGCTTAATTGCCGAGCCATATAAATTTTCTCCAAACTTATAGTTTAGCTTTCTTGATTTGAAGTTTGATGGTTGATTGATTGATTCTTCCAGTTGCTGTGCACTGTGTTAGTTGTGTATTTTCTGGGATGATACTTGATTTTAGCACAGATTCAATCATAGTTTTCTTTAATTTTCAAAGGAACTATATTTTCTAATCTATGATAGAATATAAATGTCTTGTCTTATTAGGTAATATGTTATCTTTCCAATATGTGTTGATTTTATAGGATTGCCCACTTTTATTTCATAGGATCATCAATGTTTGGTCAGAAACCTGCATTTGGAAGCTTTGGGTCCACTCCCACTCAACCAAGCCCCTTTGGAAACTCATTTCAGCAATCACAGCCGGCATTTGGAAGCAGTATGTTTGGCTCCTCAACACCTTTTGGTGCACCAAGTCAACCTGCTTTTGGCGCTACTAGTAGTCCTGCTTTTGGTGCTTCAAGCACCCCTGCCTTTGGTGCAACAAGCTCCCCGGCCTTTGGTTCAACAGCAAGTCCAGCATTTGGTAGCCAAGGGTCTGCATTTGGTGCTTCAAACACCTCAGTTTTTGGATCTGGAGGAGCATTTGGTGCTTCAAGCGCTCCTACGTTTGGTGCTTCCAGTGCTCCCGCATTTGGTGCATCAAGCACTCCTGCATTTGGTGCTTCGAGTGCTCCAGCTTTTGGGGCTTCAAGTACTCCTGCTTTTGGGGCTTCTAGTACCCCATCCTTTAACTTTGGGTCCACTCCAGCTTTTGGCCAATCGACTTCGGCTTTTGGTAGCAGCAGCCCATTTGGAAGTAGTACAACTCCTTTTGGAGCTCAGAGTTCCCCATTTGGTAAGTGCCGCCATTTGATGGTTGGTTATATGCGGAATAGCATGTTGGTGGTTAATACTTTATGCTGTATATTTTGGTTTATTTGTTTTCTGACTTAGCTTCTTATGAGCTATCATGTAGGAGCCCAGGCTACAACCCCATCATTTGGAAACACTGGCTTTGGGCAGTCTGCTTTTGGGGGACAAAGTGGGGGAAGCAGAGTGGCAGCATACACGCCAACTACTGAGGCAGATGGTGGTAATGCACAGTCTGCTGGAAAGCTAGAGTCAATATCAGCCATGCCTGTATACAAAGATAAAAGCCATGAAGAACTGAGATGGGAGGATTATCAATTGGGAGATAAAGGTATGTGTAAATTAATGTTCATACTAGCATTTGGAAAATAAAGCCTTTTGTAAGCTATGACACTGACTAAAATATATTATTTTTTTTTCACATTCTAGGCGGACCTCGTCCAGGTGGTCAGTCTTCTGGTGGGATTGGATTTAACACCTCTGCTCCGCAGTCCAACCCTTTCAATCCTACGCCATCATTTGCTCAAACATCCTCAAATCCATTCTCCACCTCTACATCTTCAAACCCATTTGCTCCAAAGACTTCAAATTTTAGTGGAACAGGTTTTGCTACCTCATCTCCTGCATTTGGAAGTTCCGCATTATCCAACCCTTTCGGAACAGCTTCATCAACACCTTCCTTATTTCAAACATCCACTCCTGCTAACCCTTTCGGATCCAATTCCACACCATCTCTTTTTAATACAACAAGCTCGTCAGCTTTTGGCTCATCACCATCTATTTTTGGTTCTGGTCCAGCCCAGGGAACAACTTCAGCATTCAGTGGTGGGTTTGGTAACACTCAATCAACTGGGCTTTTTCAGTCTGGATCTTCTCTTGGACAGGCAGGTTCTGCTTTCGGGCAGACCACCTCAGCCTTTGGACAAAATTCTGCCCCTTCCTTTAATCAATCAAGCATATTTAACACGCCTTCCACTGGATTTGGGGGCCTGTTTTCATCAACTCCATCAATGATTTCAAGCAACCCTAGCGGTTTTGGTCAAATGGTAAGGCAACCTTGAAACTTCTACCATTATTTTGCATTACTTTGTTTTTCTTAAATTCCTGCTATTGTTTTTTTAGTAAACTAGTTTGATGCTATAGGTGATTTGCCTTTTAATTCTTTATATATCTGCACTGCAGCCTTCTCTCTCAACACAGTTCCAGTCAGCTCAGCCGGGACAGACAACTGGTTCTTTTGGGTTTAACAACTTTGGTCAGACACAAGCAGGTAGGTTACTGTGGCTGTTTATTATTTACTAGAATTTAACTGGCTCTGAAATTTACTGATCACATGGATTTCAATGCAGCTAGTACAAGTGGTTTTGGTATTGGTGGTACGTCAAGCATTTTTGGCCAGAATAACTTTGGACAACAGTATGTATTGTCTTCTTAAATCATTTGGATTCCTTTTCTTATTTTATTAATAAAACATGTAGACCACTCACCTCTTCAATTCTATTAGAATCATGACACTCATCATAATATGGTATCATTAGTTTGTGTCTGTACCTGAGCCACATTGCTTATGTTTCTGCGTATAGGTTGATTCTTGCAAGCATGCTTTTTCTATATTTCCCAGTCTTCTCTTCTACCTTCTGATTAGCATTTAATGATTGCCTTCTCTGGTAGTTTTATTCAATCACTTTTGTAAAGATTAATGGAACAGAAAAGTCAAATATCATTGCTTACTTTTTTCCAGCTAATATTTTATACTGATGCACACTTCTATTTACAGGATTGCCACTCAGACCCCTGCAATTCTGCAACCGGTGCCTATTACAAATCCATTTGGAACACTACCTGCAATGCCTCAAATGTCAATTGGCCGAGCTGGAACTGCACCTTCAGTTCAGTATGGAATCTCCAGCATGCCGGTGAGTATGATTTGTCCTGAACTTTGTTGTAATTTAATTACTGCAATCATATTCATTTTGTTTTTAGTTGCTCTCTAATTCAATGAGATTTATTGTGTTGATGTGGCATTGATATTATCATAAATTAGGTTGTTGACAAGCCTGCTCCCATTAGAATATCATCTTTGTTGACTTCTCGACATTTGTCTCAAAGGCGGTTTAGATTTCCAGCAAGGAAATATCATCCTAAGAATGATGGTCTAAAGGTAACATATGTTTACGTTTGATGTTTTATCAAATCTTTTATCATTTGACTATTATATGGGGTTATAAATACAAATTGTGTGCTCATCGTCTGATTGTTGCATGCAGGTGCCTTTTTTTAGTGATGATGAAGAAAGACCAAGCACACCAAAGGCGGATGCTTTATTCATTCCCAGAGAGAATCCAAGAGCTCTAGTCGTTCGTCCCACCGAGCAATGGCCTTCAAGAGCCAGTGCAGAGAAGGCATCTCCATTGAAGGAGTCGTCTACCGTACATGAGAACGGTAAAATCCTGTCACAGTTTATGCTATACTTGACACTTGATTGTTCATGGAGTAAACATATATCTATAAAAGTATTTTGTACTACTAGGCTAGCACTTGGAGTCCAATAGATTACTAGTTTTCAGTTTTGATATTTTCTAAACCGGTACTGCATTTTTTGGTTGATTTATTATGATGCCTATGTTGATCAATAAAAGCAAGAGAAGCTTGTTAAAATGCAAATATGTACCTCTCTTCTAGTCTTTGTTTTAGAATTACCAGCTCTAATTGTTTTGGTTTTCATTTTATCTCTCAAGGATAAACTGCGAGAATGACTATTAGGACCTTACCAATTCGGCCCCTGAACTAATTTTATGTCAAAATGGTCCCCCAATTATTGAAAACGATCAAAAAGTCCCCACATTAACACCCATTAAATATTAGTTTCATTTTTTTTATGTACTTGTTAATGCCATAGTCAGCATAGTTGGTGGAAGTTAACGTTGGGGTCCATATTGGTCCAATAGTTGGGAGACCATTTTGGCATAAGTTTAGTTCAGGGACCTAATTATTCGGGTCTTGATAGTTCAATGACTATTTTGGTAGTTTTTCCTTACTTAAAAGTTTCGTGTATAGACCAAAAACAGAAACTAGGGTACTGAGTACGAGGCAGAGAGAGTACTGGTGCTTCAAATCATCATTTTTGTGGCACTATGTATCTCATCTAAATTTTCTTGCTGTACCATATGTTAATTTCCTACTAATACGAGTCCAGCAAGTGTCACAGCAATTTTAACAGTTTGATATTTGAACTCTGATCAGGCAAGGTTTCTGAAAAGACGAGCAACCCTCCTCGAAATGGCTTCAGTGCTGAGGACAAAGGCGGTAAGTGATGCTTCTTTACGAGTATTACCAGTTAATCTATATAATTTTATGCAATAATCTCCTCTGCATATGAAGCTGATGACACTCATTTACACCTTTTGATGCGATGAAAAAAATAGTTTGCATATGTTACAGAAAATTGGCTAGTAGTTTGGGTAATTGTTTATACGTGCAACCCATGCATTTGACATATTGTGCATGTCAATATAATATTGCCAACAAATAAAGAGAAAAATTGTAATCATATTGAATTTTCTCATGAACTAATAGATGGCATTTTGATGACCATCTCTGAAGAATAAAGTAGATTTTGATACCACCGGGGCAATTAGTATGTAGAAATTTCAAAAAATTAATAAAATCTTAGTATAACTACTCATTGACCCTCGTTGTTTCGGTATTCTCAAACTATTGTCACTTTATTTTATTATTTATGATTTAGATCAAGTTCTTGTTTTGTGCAGGAAATGGAAATCTAGCTGAAGACTGTATTGTCAAAGATAATCACAAACCTGATGGTGTCCATGATGATCATACAGTTCAGAAAGGAGACAATTCTCATACGGCGCTTACTGGTCACCGAGCTGGTGAGGCTGACATTGAAGCACAACTGCCAAAACTCAGTCGGTCTGACTACTACACTGAACCAACAATCCAAGAACTGGCGGCCAAGGAAAGATCCGATCCAGGGTTTTGCCGCCGTGTCAAGGACTTTGTGGTTGGAAGGCACGGTTATGGCAGCATCAAATTTGAGGGCGTAACAGATGTGCGTAGACTCGATCTTGAGTCCCTTGTTCAGTTCAACAACCGAGAGGTGATAGTTTACATGGACGATAGCAAAAAGCCTCCTGTCGGACAAGGTCTCAACAAGCCTGCCGAGGTAACGCTTCTCAACATAAAATGCTTTGACAAAAAGACCGGGAAGCAATACACCGAAGGACCGAAGGTTGAGAAGTACTCGGAGATGCTGAAGAGGAAGGTAGAGGACCAAGGCGCAACCTTTGTGTCGTATGATCCCATTAAAGGAAAGTGGAGGTTCAGGGTCGAGCACTTCAGTAAGTACAGTCTCGTCGATGAAGATGAATGTGATAATCCGAACCGACAGTTTGGACCCGAACCTGCAGGCATCTAAGATCCGCACAGGCATCTAAGATCCGCAGGTTCAGGTTGTACAAAATAGGTCCGAAAAATTTTCAGGTCATATGACTAGCACAGTTTCTATATCAAACCCGCCCGCGCCACACCTCTTTTTGTTCGGGTAAGGTCTTTTCAAAAAAACCTGAAACCCGAAACCCGAATTGTGCCAACTCTAGGGATAATGCATGTCGCCACCAATACACAAAGACCGATGGTCTGCAGTTCTTGGGGATCGACATAGGTTTGTATAGAAATTTTGGGAATCATGTAGTGTTTGGATTGAAACTTTTGTTCGAGAATGAGAATTAAGAACCGAAATGGAAATTAGTCTCATTGTTCATGTTTGGGTTATGACTTTTTCGATCATGATTATTTTTGTGTGTTGGTTTCATGCAACTTTAATCTTGTAAAGCATTTACCAAAATAACACAAGCAAATTAAAAGACTAATCATTTCCAAATCCAACAATACTCTATTCCAAACTGAAATCAATCATATACTGATAATAATGATAATCCAAGCCATTTTCAATTTCTATGTATACCATTAACCACCAATCTAGAAGGATTTGCCAAAACCACATGCTTTTGACTCTTATTATATCCAAATCCAATATCAATATCTAAAATATACCTTATAATCATACGTCTCCTGAGGATAAATTTTCGGTTCCTCGACGACATCAACTCATCGAGTTCTCGATGTCAATCACAAATCTGTGCTGAACCCCTTTTGATGATCAACCGTCATCGAGTTCTCGATGTCAATCACGAATCTGTACTTCACGTCCCTTTTGATTAACCGTTCAAGCGCTTCGTTTGCATAATTAATCGGAACTAATTCGATCTCCGGGTAGATCTTTTTATCCGCGCAGAAGTCCAACATTTCTTGTGTATCTTTTGTTCCACCCGTTAAGCTACCAGCAACCGTTCTCATACCTGCCATTAGATCGGGAAGTTTGCTTAGAACTATATCAAGACGCTATTGTTACGTTTGATGACACAAATTCAATTTATATACCGAGATTTAGGCTGGCGGGGCTGAACTTCACTTCACTTGGGAACCCGACTAGGACTAGAACGCCGGCAATCTTTAGAAGAGACATGTAAGGATCAAACGGGTGATCGCCAGATGCTGCGTCGATCATGAAGTCAAATGATTTAGCCAAAGCCTGCATAAAAGATACGAGTAATGAGTTTGGCAATATTGGTCATTGTTTTAGCTAGAACTGGCAATTCGGGTTTTGCTAGTTTAACGACATTGAACATTTTTTAGCTAGAGTTGGCAAAAATGTAGGTCGGATTTCGGGTGCCCGTGGGCTCGGGTCAAAATTGTCAGCTCTAGTCTTAGCATTGCTTTATAAGCTTTATGTTTGTACCTTCATTTGCTCTTGGTCTGATGAGAGTACAAATTTGTCTGCATGGAGCACATTGAGGGCTTCCTCTTTCTTCGATATGCTTGTACTGAAAACCGTTACGTTTAATCCAAAAGCCTTCCCGAATTTCACTGCCATGTGACCAAGACCACCTAACCCGATAACCCCCAAGGATTTACCAGGTTGGTTCATCTTATGGCGCATCATGGGGGTGTAAACGGTAATTCCGGCGCAAAGCAAAGGCGCCGCATAAACCAGCGGGTAGCTATCGGGTATCCTGAAGCAGTACCTGCCGAAACCATAAGATTAGGAATGAGGTTATTCGAGCACGAGTTGGGGTAGCTTCAATTGAAGAAAAGATTACGAAAAAATGTTGACAGCGATTTGGTCATGTCAGCTAGTAATCCTAATTGAGATTGCGGCTCTTTCTCGATAAAAGACATTTCCAAAGAAACTCTCTTGTAATCCCTCGAGAATAATACGTTGCAACAAGTGAACAAGACAATGTTATCAACATCGGGATCTCTAGCTCTAAAGGATATTATATATGGGGAGTTGGGGACATATATAAATAGACATTACCAATTTACCACGTACCTTTCATGGACAACAATGTGAGTAGAATAGCCTCCCTTTGTGATCGTACCATCTGCATCGACTCCATTGAAAGTGTAAACCGATCCCTTCTCACAATGAACTTCTAGCCGATCATTACAATACTCGCATTCTCTACAAGAGTTAACATATGTCCCCACTCCAACATGATCACCAACCTTGAAGCGGCTAACATCCGAGCCAACCTCTTTCACGATTCCAACAATCTCATGTCTAATTCGGACACAACAGATACACAAAAATTAGCTAGTTCAAGAAACGCAAAGGTAGCGTTTGGAATAAGAATCGAGAATGATAATGGGAATCAGATTCTCATCTTTTATATTTGGATTACGACTTTATGGATGTGAAAATGGATTTGGAATGAGAATCCCAATCCCATTCCTATTCAAAAAAATTACTCCAACTGCTACCAAAAATTAGTCATCTATGACATTACCGTGCAAGAGAGCCACGTACCCGGGCACTAATGGATACTTGGAGTCGTGATGTTTGTTCCTAGTCCAAACAACATCGGCATAACAAACCCCACAATGGGTAATCTTTAGAGAAACATCGTCGCTTCTAGGAGCCCTAAGTAGCAAAAACCAATCGGCACACGTTAAAGCATAGTGAATTCATGAAACTAACTCAAACAAAGTAGCAAAACCACGTCAAACATTTATTACAAATACCTGCGGCTGAATTTGTAAGGGGATAGAAATCCAGAAGGATCTCTTGCAGCATATCCAAGACAGTTTTCATTTGAACTCTCCGAACTCATGTCAACAACTCAAAACAATAAAGCCGAAAAACCCTTCTATAACATACAATTTAAAGAGCAATTGGCATAAGTTTACAAATAGTGTTGATAATGAGTATTGTCATCTTCAACTAAATATAATAAATCAATCATCAATCGTCAATTCCCAACTCAAAGAAACAAAAAGGTTATAGTAAAATTTCCCCAAAATGTCCGCATGTTGATGCCAATTGGAACTAAGACGAAAATTGTGCTAGATTCCCAATTCTAAAACATCGTATCATAATCACGACTCAATTATTCAATCCCAGCTCAAAAAACAAAAGGGTACAAATAATTTTCCCCAAAAAGTACAGGTTCTGATGCCAATTTGAATCGTGACAAAAATTGTGATAGATTCCCAATTGGGATATCTTCAGATTCTAAAACTTCAATCAAAATCAAGACTCAATAGTTCATTCCGAGCTCAAACAAACAAAAGGGTATTAGTAATTGTCCCCCAAAAGTCCAGATTTTGAGGTCAACTTCAATAACGACAAAAATATTGGTAGATTCCCAATTGAGATATCTTCAGATTGAAAAATTTCATATCCGAATGAAGACTCAATAATTCATTCTCAGCTCAAACAAAAAAAGGTATTGTTAATTTTCCCCCAAAAGTCCAGATTCTGATACCAATTTGAATTACAACAAAAATTGTGGTAGATTCCCAATTGGGATATCTGGGTTTGGATTCAGATTCTTAACTTCATATCAGAATCAACCCTCAATTTTATTCATTCCCAAATCAAAAAAAACCAAAAGGGTATTTGTAATTTTCCCCAAAAAGTAAAGATTCTGATACCAAATTGACAAAAAATGTGGTATCTTTATCTGGGTTTGGTTTCAGATGCTAAAACTTCTTTACCATTATGAAGAACAGTCTGATAAGCTCTAATCCATGAGTAATACAGTATCATAAACCAGAAACTAACAAAAAAAAATCAGATTTTAGTACAAAATTACAAATTTGCAGTGTCTTCATGTGTAGAAATAGAGAGAGAGTGAGGTAAAAAGGAAAGGTTACCAATGGAAGATGGCTGGCTGGAGTGTCTTCTATCCTTCAGTTCAGTTCCTCTTTCTAGGATTGGGTATTCTTGTTTTTATGATGACTCTTTTTCCTAGGTAAATAGGTCAACCTCTTATCATCTAAACCTATTTGTAGGCCCACAAACTAGGTTAGATTATTATATTTTATCAAAGATCTATGTGATTGTTTGGTAACACTCTTTTACGACTTTAAGGAGTTTCTATGTTGGAATGGTGACAGAGTTTTCACGACTTTTAGGAGCCCAATAGCGGAGCAAGGGGCGGCCACAGTTGGCAGTGACGCATATTAGCCTCACAAAAACGACATGATTATTGAATGCGTTGATTTTTCCACAAAAATACAACATAATTGTGAACGTGACGCGCTGAAACACGCTCAAATTGTATCATGTTCATATCGAGCCATATGTTCTGTGACAAATTGCCAAGTCTAGTCGAAATGCAAAACGAATTTACAAAACACCGTGTCTTTTCCAAATTTGAAATCTCAATGAATTCTTTTTTTTTTCTTTTTTTTTTGTATTTATTCAGCCTATTCATAATACGACTGAGACCTCAATTACTCTATTTGATCTCGAAGAGCGCATATAAATATTCTTAGAATATCCGGAGTTCTAGAAATGACGATTTCTTTCTTCTCATTCAATGAGCGTCTTGTATTTTATAAAAATTGGGAGCAATATAATCCTTACGTAAGGATCATCCTATTCAACTTTCAGGCATCAGAATACGTTTGTGAATTACATTAAAAAGCTACTATTATTGTTTTGGAGAAAAGAAAACTATACACATGATAATTCCACATATAAATGAAAAATCATACCATAAAATCTCAAATTTTATAGTAAAATTCTCATTATGAACTCGATCTCAAACTTATTGGCATTTAATACTCGATTCATATTTTTTGAAAATTCATAATGAATAAAACATAAGCGGCAAATTTTTGAATTAAGTAGAATGAACTAATACAAACACATTTTTACAGGTAAAACTTGAAATTCAATTTCAAATCGTAACTTGTGCCCTATTGATTTTGGGGTAGAACCGTTAAAAGACATCTCAATCTGCGTCTTAAAACACCGACTCAAATTGAATTTGAAATCTAAATCGTCAGCTCCGCCCTCAACCAAAACCCAAAACCGGAAGTGCCATCTCAATAATGTCATCATGACCTTCACAGTCACTCCTGCTCCGGCAGCCTCACGGCGGCGCGTGAGCCAACGTCAGCCTCGGCCTCGGTCCCAGCACCTCCTTGTTCAGCATCAGGCAAGCAACTGCACCGGCACGTGGGGCACGTGGTCTGCGAACCGAACCACCTCTCAATGCACGGCACGTGAAACGCATGCTCGCACCTCCCCACCACCTTGATCCCCTCGCCGTCCTCGAACTCCGTCAAGCAAATGGCGCACTCCTCCGCCGCTCCGGCGAGCCTCATCCCCTCCGTGAACACCACCGTCGGAGCCACCGGCGCCGCCGCAACTCTTTCCGGCTCCGGCTTCGGGATGCGACCGTCGCTTTGGCGGTGGCGGCGGCGGAGGAAGCAGCGGACGGCGACGTTTAGGGAGAGAGCGCAGATGAGAGCGCTGAAGAGGACGATGAGAATCACGGCGGCGTTGGCCTCGAAGTCGTCGGAGTTGGAGTACGGCCTCCACTTGCCGCAGGAGCGCGTGGAGGGCACGCACTCCGGGAATGTCGGCGGAGATGGCGGTGGTTCGGTCAGGCGGATGAGGTGGTGGGATGGTAGTGGTCTAAACGGCGCTGGTCGCATGTCGTTTTGGAGTGGGAGGTTGAGGAATTGGTTGGTTCTTGTGGTGGTGGTGGAAGAGAAGTGAAGTGAAGTGAAGGAATTGTTGGATAAGGAGGAAATATTGAATGTGCATTTGGTATGAACTATATGTATACACATAGAGATGGCTAGTTACTTGCCTTTCACAATTCTCACTCTCTATGCTTCTTTTGTTACCTTATATAGTAAGTAACTTGTAACTTACTATAATTCTCACTCTTTTTCTCCTATTTTTAAATGTATGGTTCAATCAGTCCAACTACACAATAGAATACGATGTACTTTATTTGCTCGCGGTTAAATTTATTTGACATAGTCGATCTTTTTGTTCACGTGTCAAGGTAAAAGTGTCTTCTGACTTGAGTTAGGAGTGAACGATGTAGTGTTGTGCATGTGATTGTTCGAAGGAGATGTGAGATTTGTGGCGAGTTTATAATTTGGTCATATTTTGATATATTGCTTTTGAGTTACCATATGGGCATCATTGTCTTGCGCGACCTCAAAAATACCTTGTGAGCATGCCTTGAGGCAAACTCAAGAAGTGCACAAATTAGGTGTGAAACTTGAGGAGCCTAGATCTCGGGTGACCTTGCTCTCGAGCTATTTCGAGAGGGTGTCTGAGAGATGATCAGTCTTTAGGTGGAAATCCTTTAAGAGTTATTAGTTCTGAAAAGTTTGAGTGTACACATGAAACACAGGTGAAGAAATTTAGGCCAAGTGAAGCCTTGTATAGAAGCACCGTATTTTAGTTAGCTGAAAGAGGGTACATATGAGATAATCTCTTTTGAGCGATAGATTGCCAAAACATGGGATGTTGTTGCATAACGCGGGCTTGGGAATCCTTCTCAATGTGTGAGGGAGATTTATGCTATCTCCGTGAGGTGGGGTGTTGACATACGTTGTAACACACGAGTCTAGGCATGCCCCCTTAATGTTAATTCATTTGGCCTCTCGGTTTGGTAGTCGGGCTAAATCTTTTTGGACAATATTTCACTATTGAGACGTCTACCTTCTTGATTATGCTTCTAGCTCAAGTCCAACTGTCTCAAGTACTCAGGCTCCTTAAAGGTAAGAACATTTATCTTTAAGGTAATCTGCTCATGCATTTCTCATGATAACACGACTCTAAAATACACATGTCTCTTTCTCATTGGTCTAATATATTTACGGAAAAAACTTTGCACCTTTACTCTAATAACAAATTCAAATGACTATTAAAACTAAGTTATGATAATATGCACACAAAGATAACAAACCAAGCAAAACACAAACAAAAACAAAAAGATGCAATAATTTAGAGCACATCATTGGGGCAGCATGAGGCAAAAACAGGAAGAGCCAAAGTAGTAGCTACCAATTGGACACTAACATCTTATTGTTTCTAGAAAACACAAGAATTAGATAAGCTTATTATGATAAGGGCTCAAGTGCTCAACCTCAAATTGCAAGTGCCGAATGCTATGTTTTTGTTTTGTTCTATTCACAAGAAGTTGTCAGGGCTCGCATGCAGGCCCACAGCAATTAGTGAAGGTGAACGTGGACGTGGCTTTTTACCAGCCCACCCACGTGTTCGCGGATGGACACGCACGCCAACAACAAGATAGGCTGTGGGATTGGAGCTTACCTGAATCCCAGGCAACACTACAGTCGCCAATTGCTACACCATTTGTGGTCATGCTATTACCAATTAATAGAGGTGACCCCACTATAAGGAGGGGCTCGACTTCGGATTTTACATGCAAAATGTGATGATTCGTGCGGGTTTGTTGGACCTGTTTCTCAAACTCGACCAGAGAACGTGTTGAAGTGGGTAAAAGTTTCACATTTGTGTCGGATTTCGGGTGCTTGCTTCAGGCTATAACTATGAAAAATGACTAGTGCATGTAGAACTGACCGTTTGGATTTGAATATGCAGATACTCCAAACTCAATCTACATTTTTGTACTACGGTCGCCAATTGCTATACCATTTGTGGTCATGCTATTAGCTATGAATACAGCCGACCCCACTATAAGAGGGGGGCTCGGGTTTAGGTTCTACACGCAAAATGTGTTGGTTCGTGCAGTTTGTTAGACCTGTTCCTCAAACTCGATCAGAAAATGTGCTAATGTGGATAAAAGTTTCACATTTGTGTCGGATTTCAGGTGCTTGCTTTAGGCTATAACTATAAAAAATGACTAGTGCATGTAGAACTAACCGTTTGGATTTGAATCTGCAGACACCCGAAACTCAATCTACATTTTTATGCTTCAGGTCGCAAAAAATACACACAAACTCGCATATTTTACACAAAATCCGATTCACAAGTCGCACCTTTTCATATGTATAGAAAAATAGTACATAAAACAAACGGTCCCCATTGCATATAGGCATCAAAACGACAAATATTGTAGGACCTTGTGGCCATGCTCATTACTAATTTGTTGGTTAGGTGGCTTTTTCTATACCTTGTGTGGGTCTATTTCAAGGTAATTATATATGGAACTACTTTGTAGTACAATTCTTAATTATACTTTTGACTTTGAAATACCTTTATATAAAAATTTCTCATTAATTATAATCTCTCAAGAATTATATTGGACTCATATTGGGTTTCTCAAGAATTATATTGGACTCATATTGTGTTTCCTTTATGTATCAAGCCCAATAAGGTGTGTTTCACAACTTTTTTCTCCTGTGGGCTTGGGCTGGACTCGGGTCGGGTCTACAAGCACAAGATCCATGCCAATAGTAGAATCGAAGAGTTAGCAATACGTGAACGTCAAGGGCGGACCCAAGAATTTTAGTATGTGGGGTCAAAAAAAAAATTATTGAACTAATTTTGGAGTGTCAACTTACTGTAAAAAAAATTTATGACTAAAATATAACTATAAAATTCAGTCTTTTCCACAAAATATGGGGTCAAGTGACCCCCCATTTGCCTAAGCGGGTCCGCCACTGGTGCATGTGTGTCATGTTGGAGATTAGTTGTGCGTTATATGAATCAATAGAAAACGACACGTTTAATAATTGTATTGAAATACTGAAAAAGAATACAACGTGTTTATATACATATAACACGTTTAATTATAATAAACCCGATTTATACTACACTCTTATTTCGCATCGAATAACGAACAGCAATTTTAACTAAAGCGAAATTTTATTTTATTTCCCATAAAATCTCAATCAAGTATGTAACTGTCACATAAGGGCTATAGTCTATATAACAAAACCACCTTGCCGACTCAACTCTCAGCAACTTGATTTCAAATTATTTTTTTGGAAAAGAAAACGATAAAATTAGAAACGATCGAAGTAGCTGACAAGTGACAAGTGCCAGCAAATCTGGAACAATAGGAGTCATAATCCAAAAATAAAGCAACAAAAGCAATTAAAAATTAGATAAATAAATAAACAAACAAATTCCTAAATTTAAAAACACTACACGTACACAAAACAAGAACAATACGCTAAAAGGACAAAATGGTAAATTGATAGACAAGGACAGCACATGATACGTCACTCCACCTATATTATAACTTACTCTTGAGTATGTGAGCACCTGAAACTCGATATTCATATTAACTTCTTCAAGTCGTATAAAATCAACCGATTAGTCAATTTTCAAGTCTAATTATATCAGCTGCACATTTTGCACATAAAACTAATTTGCAAAGTTCAAAATTTAAGTACTTAAAGTTGTTTTTCCAAATTTCAAATTGAATTAGTGACTTTTTTTATAGTTTAAAATATTAAATAACTTCTAGTCCTAAAATACAAGAAAGTCAAAATGGTAAACGAGCAAACAACAATAACTCGATATGACACTCCATGTGAAGCGAACCCGAACATTAGACCCTTGAAATTGGATCCATATTTCAAAATATTTGAATCACATCAAATAAATCTGATCATTTTTAGCTCACATTTTGAACCTAATATCCAAAATCTAAGTCGAAAGCACGTACACAATACAAAAACAACTCAACAAGACGCCAAAAAGGGCAAAATGGTAAATAGACAGAGAAGGACCATCATTCCATTCCAAAATCCCAGGCGTGTTTGTTGCGTCCCGCCCTTTTTTCTCTCCACATCGCTCACCAAAATATCGTATTCTCTTCCCTTTCCCGCATTTCCGATCCTTCTCCGGCGACTCTCCGGCCATTTCCCGGCCATTCTAACCTTCCTCCGCTTCTCTCCAGATCTGCTCTTCACCTCCTCGATCAGGTCAGTTTCCTCTACACAGATCCTCCGCGATCGCATCTTCTCCATATCGCTCGCTCGTTTGAATCCGCCGATTGCTCTATCGTTTATCGTATTTTTGTTGTTTGGAATCTTTCGAGTTTTGGAGGTGATCTCTGATGTTTCGCGTGATTTCGCGTTTGAATTTGTGGAATTTGCACGTTGTCTGTCTCTATATTTGTAGAGATTCATTGACTGTGACATTTCAGGTGGATTCTGTTTATTGTGATTTGTGATTTGTGTTACTTGAGATGAAAATTTCTGAACTTAGGATGATGTTTGGCTCCTCGGAGAGATGGAGACTCCGTCTTTGAATTGGCTGTATTTAGCATTACGTGTTTGGGAGAAATTAGGAGCTACGTTAATCAGTTATGCAATGAAATTCAGGTTTAATAGTGAGATCAGGAAAAATTGGTGAACCTGTGAGTGATTTGTGGAAGTATTTGTTGTCGCTTGCCAATGAAGATTTCTGAGGTTAGGATGGTGTTTGGCTCCTCGGAGAGATGGAGACTACATCGTTGAATTGGTTATATTTTACATTTTGTGTTTGGGAGAAACTTGGAGAATGCAACTCAATTATGCCTATGAAATACAGATTCTCAGGTTTAATTGGGAGATTAGGAAAACATTGTTGAACTTGTGAGTGATTTGTTGTTGCTTGCCTGTGAAAATTTCTGAGCTTAGGATGATGTTTGGCTCTTTGCAAACTACATCGTTGAATTGGCTATCCTTAACATTTTGTGTTCAGGAGAAATCGGGAGCCATGTTACTCAATTATGCTGGTCAAATACAGATTTTCATCTTTAATAGGGAGATTAGGAAAAAAAATATTGGTGAACCTTTGAGTTTTACCATGTGTTGTTAGGTACCTAATAATAAAATTTATGAAGCATGAGAAGAAAGCTTGTGATGGCCTTCTCTAGATCATAAACCTTTATTCCACGGTGCTATAGTTTGTGTGTACTACATAGCCGTGATTGTATACAGCAGGTACTCACAAAAAGTTCAAATCATACTGTATATATTATCTTGAATGGAGCTATCTCTATGTATGTTGATCTTTTGAGAGTATTCAATTCTAAGGGTAGAGTAATAACTAGAATGGAAGTTGTTTATTTATTTTTCTCTGATATTAACTCATTGGGTATTTTCAGCTATCTTGTGGACATGCAGGGAGAAAATGAAGTGTGCATGTATATTAGCAATTTGCTGCAACAATGATGTGTATCATTATCTTTTTGATTCTTTGATACTTAAACAACAAAACTTGATGGCTAAGGTGAGACTTTTGAGTACTCTGCATTAAGGGCCATGAAGCCTAGTACACGTCTTTATATATTCCCACTTACAATGTTTTTTTACTAGATTTCTTAGTTGCTTTTAGTTTCAAACTTTCAATGTTTCACAACATTTTTTCCTTGTTTATGTACACTTGATATTGTTTATTTTGACTCTAGACATTTTGTTCTCATGAACATCAGTTTCTTCTGTGATCAGGTCTGTCTACTTATTGTGTGTGGTGCCGGATAGCATCAAATTGGTGCCTTGCATTGAATTTCAATTGATAGATGGTAGAATAGAATCACAATGGTGGATTTACCCTTTTCATTTATAAGGTTCCTGACTAGCTCTGGTTACAGTCCAGTTATTGGGTTGTTGATCACTGGGTCATTTGGGCTTGTGGCTCTCATGTATGCAATTCTTAAGTGGCAGAAAAGAACATCTCTGAATTGGGTTAAAGCTGCTGCTTTAGCAAAGAAGAAGGTCTGGAGAAAGCTTAAAGTTCCTTTATCACATCACATATGGGTGGAAGATTTTGCTTACAGTGAGCAACCATCAGCTTGTTGTGTGTGTCTTAATTCCTTGGTATTCCCTCAAACCTTAGCCACAAATGCTACAGTACATACTCCTGTCCATCGTTGTGCTGTTTGTGGTGTGGCAGCTCATTTCTATTGTTCTCAATACGCACCAAAAGATTGCAAATGTGTTGCACAAGCTGGTTTCACTCATGTGCAACACCACTGGTCAGAAAGATGGGTTAGCATGGATGATAACACTGAGATGTTTGCTTTCTGTTTTTACTGTGACGAGCCATGTGGTGTTCCATTTCTTGATGCTTGTCCTAAATGGCACTGCTTATGGTGTCAGCGCCTTATACATGTAAAATGTCATCCCAAATTGTCAAAAGAATCTGGTGATATTTGTGATTTGGGTTCTCTCAGAAGAATAATCCTTTCTCCTCTATGCGTGAAAAAAGTTGATGAATATACAATTACAGATGGAATGCAAAGTTCAATACCAGAAGAAATTGTAGGATCTTCTGTTCGGGGGCAAACTAGAAGAAGGCGCCCAAGAAGCAAAAATGGTAGCACCGATAACGAGGAGTTGCAGGAAACTTCAACAGCCACTACAACCTTAGAATATCTGAATGGCCTTTTTGGTTTGAAGAAATTCACTGGTGCGAAGAACAATGACAATATTGATAAGGATGAAAAAAAACTCGACGTAAGGTTAATACAGAGAAAGTTTAGAACTGTCACCAACAGAAAAGTGAAAAAATATAAACTGGTGGACTTGCCGCAGGATGCAAGACCTCTTCTAGTCTTCATCAACGCCAAGAGTGGAGGTAGAAATGGGCCTTCTCTTCGGAGGAGGCTGAACATGCTATTGAATCCTGTTCAGGTGAATATTTGAACTTGATATCTGCAAATACTTTTTATTTGGATGATATGGTTTCCTTTCCAAACTATATACATACATAAAATTTTGTTTTTCCTCTCCTTCTACATTGTGGATCTATGGAACGAACACAAGATGCTGTTAAAATTTGGGGGCGTCGGTGGGGGAGTGCCATTGTAGTGGAGGGTCTAGTTATCAGAAAAAAGTTATGAGATAGTACTTGAGTTTGACTTCATTCTTTCTGGTTTAAGCATGACTGCGCCTGCTTTGAGTAATAATGAATTAATGGCAGGAGTGGTTTTTCTTTTTCTGTTTAATATTTTACACAATTTTAGCCATAATTGGGGATATGGTTCATGGTTTTTTCTTTTTCGTTTTTAGAGGTTGCCTCCTGATATTGCATTCTACACATGATACTGAGTTGTTAAATATTCCCAAATATTAGTAATGTTTACCGAACATCAGCTGAAAAATACTTCCTCTTCTAGTATCTAATTATTAATATTTGCATGCATTGCTGTATATGGAGATTTAGTTTTTGATTTTTTATACTGTTTTTACGTTGCCTATAATGGCTTGTTGTGATATATGGCCGAGTTTAACTATTTCCTGCCGCAGGTTTTTGAACTGAGTTCTTCCCAGGGCCCTGATGCTGGTTTGAAGATGTTTAGTGATGTACCATATTTTAGGGTTTTGGTCTGTGGAGGAGATGGGACTGTTGCATGGGTCCTGGATGCAATCGAGAAACGCAATTTTGAATCGCCTCCACCTGTCGCCATTCTTCCCCTTGGCACAGGAAATGATTTATCAAGGGTTTTGCAATGGGGACGAGGTTTCAAGAAGGTTGATGGGCGAGGTGGTCTGTGCACACTTTTACATGACATCAATCATGCAGCGGTTACAATGCTCGACAGGTGGAAAGTAAATATCAGAAAAGAAAACGGAGATGACGATCCAGATGAAAATCAAAAGCAACCCAAGTTCATGATGAACTATTTAGGTATCTATCAGAAGTTAACTTTGTTAGTTATTGGTTCTCGGCATTGTTTTACCATTTGCTAATGTTCCGTTTATAGGTATTGGATGTGATGCGAAGGTTGCCTATGAATTTCATGTGACACGGGAAGAAAATCCTCAGAAGTTCTCTAGTCAGGTAGTAATTTCTATTTTGAGATGGTAGTAATATTTATCTCTTAAAGTTGCACTCTTTGTAAGTTATTAGTACCCTGTTTATTTACCATTATTTTTCATAAATTGTTTAACCTCATTCAAATCCATTCATTTACTGCTATTAGCAACATATTCCAAAGCTATTTTTCCACCATTTCAAAATAAATTTTTAATTCGGATTCTGGTTTCATTGGGTTGGGAAGTTTCCGTATTGGCATTTTTTTTCTTCTTGTTTTCCTGGGAATTGATGATTATTATTACATCATGCATCTAAGCAATAGACCATGACTTGAGTGGTGTATGTATTATTGAGAGACCGAGCTTCTTTAGTCTCAATGCCAGATAATACCCATTGCATCTTTTGTTTTCAGAAGGGTTTGTTCCATTTCCATTATTAATTCCTTTGGTTTTGGTATTATGCTAACTGAAGTTTCATCAACAGTTTGTGAATAAGTTGCGATATGCCAAAGAAGGCGCCAAAGATATAGTGGACCGAACTTGTGCTGACTTACCGTGGCAAGTCTGGCTTGAAGTTGATGGGAAAGACATCAAGATTCCAAGGGTATTTTTGATTATGCTCTTTGTTCATCCATGCTAATCAGGTAGCGTTTGGATTAAGAATTTTTGGTCAAGAAAATGGCTTCATTACCACCCCTTCCATTTTTTTAAAAATCCAAACGCTACCTCATTTCGTTTTGCTGCCTTTTCTAATCTTTGTTTGTCCTCAGAGTGCCGAGGGTTTAATTGTGCTTAACATTGGTAGCTACATGGGTGGTGTTGATCTTTGGCAAAATGACTATGAGCACGATGATGATTTTAGTCTTCAATGTATGCATGATAAAATTCTTGAGGTTGTTTGCGTCTGTGGAGCTTGGCATCTCGGTAAACTTCAGGTATGAGATAGTTGGTGACATATTTCTCTGAATTTGAAGTTTCAACTATGAAAGGCCTAAGGAAAATACGACATATAAAACCATGCACAAGAAAGTCCTTATTTTTTGTTGTAACTCCCAAGAAATCAGAATGATTAATGATTAATGGTTAAAAATATGGCGTGTATGAACACGTGTTTTGCTATTGATTTCATATATTGGTAATATTGTTACCTACATTTTTATATAAAATATAAAGTCACGCAAGTAATTCACATATTGTTTTTTCATCCCCTATAAGTGTGATCTAAAATGCTTACACCAGAACTTCAGAACGATGCTGCTCATCAACGTAGAGAAACGAGAGGTGTTTTTGCCTTTGTAAATGAAAAAAAAAAAAAAAACTGAAATTGAGAAAAATTTATTTGCTGCCTAAATTTGTTGATTTGAACCTTTGTACTCGTATATATAATTTGTTACTGTTACTTATTCTGCTGTATAGGTGGGACTTTCTCATGCTAGAAGGCTAGCTCAAGGGAAAGTCGTAAAATTACAGTCATCCAATCCTTTCCCAGTTCAAATAGACGGAGAGCCATTTATTCAGCAACCCGGTAGCATAGAAATAACGCATCATGGACAGGTACGCTTATTCTCATATGAGCTTTTGATACATCTGAAATGTTTACTTGGTCATGACTCATGAGTATATGTATATGATTGTTATGGACATAGTAATCATTTTGTGTTGGAAAAATGGTAGCTATAAGCCTATAACTAACTTTTTGAGGCTGAATTTGCTCCTTAGTTTGCGAAAAACCTGTAATGATCAACATCTAGTTTAATTTTTCCAGCATTTTCCGAGAAAATAATTGTATGGTTGCATTGATTGGTGAACTCTCAGGTGTTCATGTTGAGGAGGGCTTCAGAGGAGCCAATCGGACATGCAGCTGCAATCATGTCGGAGGTTTTGGTGGATGCCGAGTGCAAGGGAATCATCAATGCTTCCCAGAAGAAAGTTTTGCTCCAACAAATGGCCCTCCATCTCTCTTGATTCCACTTTCAGGCCAACTCTCTTCTCATCATCCCCTTACAATTAATTCAAGGATAAAACACTAAAATGGTCTCTGAACTATCAAGTCTAGACCAATTTGGCCCCCGACGAAAGTTAACACAGAGACCAAATTAGCCGGTTTTCAATAGTTGAAGACCTATTTTGGCATAAAATTAGTTTGGAGCCAAATTGGTATGTGATTGATAGTTCAAAGACCATTTTAATAGTTTTTTCTTCATTGAGTTGACACATTTTTGCTGCCACTAAGAGTCTAAGAGAAGTGAGAGACATGGTAGAATAGTTACCAGGTTGTTAGTTCCAATGTCAATCGCCCGTAAAACGTAGCAACCTTTTTCTTTTCTTCAAAAGTATTAAGCTATACAGATCGAGCTACACCATATGGGTAGCTCTCCGTCTCACTCTATACGTATGACCGGGTTTCTGAACTGCTATTATTAGAGAAATGTGACGCTTAAACCACTAGAACGTCTCCCATCCGAACAACACTTATTTGGGGGATTCTAGAGATTCATGGATATAGGAAAGGTTGTAAAGGTGTGAGATAATTCTTCGAGAACCACAGGTATAATAGGATAGATTGTAAAAGTATGCTATATACTTTCATGAATTAATTATATTTTTGGGTTCCATTTGCTTCTCTTCAACTACTTACTCTATTAGCCTATTGTGTGAGAAATCATTTTAATGCTTTATTCTATATACATATATTGATTTTTTTTATAAGCGACGGGACAACAGGTCTGTAAAGGCCAGTGTTTCTCACTCCCAACTAGGGGCGTGGGCCGAGTTAGATGTTATTTTTCCCCTTAAACCCATAAATCTCACCTCATACCGTCGGCAAGGAGGCTCGAACATGAGACCTCAAAGGAAATCCAAATCGCATCAACCGCTTGGCCCAACATGCCTTGGTATATACATATATTAATACAGAGAGAATGTGTGTGGGTGTGTTGTTTTGAACACTAGACAAAATCAAAAACTAAAAGTTCAAAAAAAAAATGACAAGAGAGGGATTGGATTGATAGAAAGGATGGGAATGGTATTATCTTTTCAAATCATCAAATCAAACTCAAAGAACACATCTCTATATCTTCTTGATTACTTGCCACTCACGCTATCTTTTTTTTCCCTTTCTCATTCTGTTTCTCAGTCACCCACTGTGAGCTCACTCATTCAACTGTTCTTTCTTATGTACAGAGACAAATTCAAAAAATTATATTTAGGGATGTAAAATTTAAGCCTCATTTTGTGTGTTTTGTCGAGACGATCGATGATCATCTGAGTGTTCAATACATTTTGGTAAGAGAAAATCGTAATACGTGTTTTTGAATATAAGTTTAAAATATGAACTATAACAATTATCAAATAACATAAATACATGTATAATCACTGTTTATCTACATTAGTTCTAGTTTTTTCTTCTTCTTTTTTATATTTAGTTCTAGTTTTTGAATACCCATTTTGGTAATATATCTTCAAGAAATACTAAAAAATTCCAATATAGAACCATGAACAGAAAAAATGTGTCTCTGAAAAAATGTGGTTTAAATTTCATTTCCCAAGGAGATATAGAAGCCATCAGATACTGCTCATTTACTATTGAACCTTGAAATTCTTGATATATTGGTAAATAAAAATACATATTCTTTATTATTAACATGGTAGTCTCACAAGTGATTGTCATATCAATAAATATTTAGTTATTTTAATAAATAATAAAAAATGTCATTTTGGGTTAAAATATTTTTAATTTGTTTCTTGAACTTTTTATATGTAAATTTTTGTTTCTTAATTTCCAATCCAAATTAGAGCTAGCTTTGTACTATAATCAGTACTTCAATCAATCTATGAGTCATGACTCCAAAATCTAGAAACATGATCTAAGAGAGAGAGCTTTCTTGTGTTCTATGTATTAAAATGCAGATCATTCATAGGAACCAGAGCTTTGCTGAGGATAGATCCTGTTTTTCCAACAACTTAAAAAAGCATCATCAATACTTTCTATTATTATAAATATATATATAACCTTTATTATTATTATTATTGTTATTGTTATTATGGTGTCATCACTGATCATCATGCTCTTGATGACAATGGCTACTATATTTAGTAGTATTTTTTTGGCTTAATTATATAAAAAATAATGATCTCCTGATAGCTGAGACAAGAAAGCTGAAAGAAAGTGTTAATAATATATATATATATATTATGAATGAATGAATAGAAATGGCATCTATTCATTGACTCTTCCAGATGTCTCAGCAGCTTCACTGTATATTTACATTCATTGTTCATTTTCAAACATCAATCACTAGAAAACAAAAGTTGCATTGATTTTTAAACAGTAACCTTTTATTATTATACTACTATATTTTTGTCATCATTTGTTACTTCATCAATTATCACATCAAAATTACTTCAAATATCAAATCTAGAACCTCTGAGTGAATCCATGTATGCCACATCAGAGCTTGTAATATCATTTGAATGAGAAGTTGCAAAATGCAAACATCCTAAAAATGATTTGCATTTTTATGAAATCAAGTCGGGTCTAATTCATGTATAAAATAGAACATATCAGTTTTAAATAGTGTCGAGTCGGGTATATTCATAAAAATTCATACATATTACAAGTAAAATTTAAGCCCTAATTTCCAACTCTAACAACTACCTCAAAGTTAAAACAAAGGTTTCTATTTCTAATTACTTCTTCTTTTTTCATTTTTTGGAAATAGAGAGAGAAAATTAATTGGAGAACATAGTTTTCAGTTGCATTGGAAAACAAAGGATTCACATTGAACCATTAGTTAATTAATTGAGAAGCTGACATATAAATATAAGGAGGCATCAAGCTAGATAGGTATAGCTTGTGCTAGGGATGTTTTTTTGTGTTTGAAACCCTAGCTAGCTATATATTCACTAATATAGTATTTTATATTTTTGATAAGTGAAAGGCTATGAGGTAGGGTTTAGGGTTTTGCTCCATATGGAAGTGGCTAGGTCATTTCTTGCAGGTGATGAGGTGGATTGGATGGTGGACATGTAATATTTTAGCTATCTTATCATCATCATCATCAACATGTCAACATGAAAATGTGCATTGGACTAATATGGGTTTCAAGCAAAGATTCACTAGAAAGAAGATTGAGAAATGGCCTTCTTCAATCTCCATAGAACTAATACATAGCTACTGTATATGATATGGTATGAAGATAGAGAGAGAGTGAGAGAGAATAGCTAATCCATGAAGTGAAGTTAATAATACATATGACTCTTGAAGAAGAAGAGAAACAACTATGAGTTACTCATGTCTTTTAGAGAGAGAGAGAGAGAGAGAGAGAGAGAGAGAGAGAGAGAGAGAGCGAGAGAGATGGTAGCTTATGTCTTTAGAGAGAGAGAGAGAGAGATGGTAGCTTATGTCTTTAGTGAATAACAAATTAAGATGATATTTGAAGAGAAAAAGAAACTCCCATGAGTTACTCTCTCTCATGTTTTTGGAGAGAGATGGATCTTAGCTAATCCATGCAGTGTACTTGACAATATATATGATCTTTGAAGAGAAAAGGAAACAACTATATATGAGTTGCTCAATTTCTCATGTGTTGGCCATGTTTTTTGTAGAGAGAGAGAGAGAGAGAGAGATGGTAGCTAATCCATGAAGTGAACTCAACAAGATGCATGATCTTCAAAGACAAAAAAAAAAGAATCAAACATTTATAGCTCTATATAATCAAAACCTATAAGATACCTCCATAAGAAGAATATAAGAGGATCACCACACACATATATATATGTATCTTCTAAACAAACCTGAAAACACATCAATTTTACACAAAATATTTTGAACACTCCAAGATCTAATTAATTTAAACAAGAACTGCAACAACAACAAGAAGAAGATTAAATATACATACCCTTTGAACAAATTGACCTGCACCCACATAACAAAATATTATTCCATAAAAAATATTATATAAACTACAAAAAAAAAAAAAAAAAACTTACTGATGCATGAGAGGTAGGAAATGGTGAGAAGAGGTAGCAAAAAAGATCATTGTTGGTTGGGGGGAATGAAGCCTGGTCCGAGAATCACAGTCTTTCTCAATATACCCATAGCTAGCTATATTTTCCCGGAAACCAAACACAACCCATAATTATATATGTGCATATTTGCATATACATACACATATACATCATCATCAAGAAGAAGAAAAACTAGGTAGCTAGGTATAGAAAGAAAGAAAGAACAATGAGTAGCCATCTCCATGACCTCGAGCCAGACAACATTCCTCTCAACCTGTAATCAACACAAAATTTACATAACACAACCTATACATATACAAGTGTATATATGTATATGTGTATATATATATATATATATATGAATTTAGAGAGAGAGAGAGAGATGTGTTTGAGGGGAATGAAGCCTGGTCCGAAGCCTAAGATTTCAAATAGAATTTGGCATTGAAAGCCTCGAGCCAGCCAACATTCCTCTCAACACCAACTCTTTTCTTTTCTTTTGCTTTGCTTTGCTTTGCTTTCAAATGAAATCAAAACCCTAGCTGTTGTCTCTATATATATATACACTTACACACAATATGTATATAGAGAGAGAAACAATACACATGGAGCACAACAGTAAACACTGTCTAATGGTGCAATTTGAGTCAGATGTTCCTAATTTAGCTACCTACCTCATGCCTCATGCAATTAATAACCAACACTTTGTTTTTTTTTTCTTTTCAAAATATCATTAATATATTCAAATTCAAAAAACAAGGCAAATGGGATACAATGTGGAAGACAGATCAATCCAGACAAATCTGACAAAGAGACCGATAATTTGTCTAACTCTTGGGCCATTCAATTCACTGATCAACTTGTAAATAAAAAATTAACACTACCAAACTGAGTATCAATGGCTTAAACATCTCGAACAAACAAACTGAAGGCAGTGCAATATTCCTCTCGATCCGTTAGTTTGAATAATTAAGTTGAAGGTATTTTAATTCTCCCCCCAACCTGAAGAGCGCGAACAACTGATAATGATTGCACTTTTGGAACTAATTAAGATCAATAACCACGTGAATGACTCTACCAACCGCCTCGCGCCACCATCAGGTTTGCATTCTGATCATTTTGCAGCAGACTTGAAGGCTAATATGAAGATTTCGACCAAACCACCACATTCTTCTTTCTTGCAACCCCTATTATCGCCACATACCTCCTATTGCCTTGTGTGCACACCGCAAATTCGTCATTATGCAATCCATAACAACATCTTAACTTGCTTTTGAATTGTTTCAAGAGTATTTGTATATTCAAATTCACATCGTGAATCTCATAACACCTAAAATATTATCACATGTACCAAATCAACAAGACATGAAGCATGTAATAAATAAATCAAAATATCATTTTTCATTTGTAGTAGTTTCTTACATTTCCTAGAGCAAGTCACTATTCACTCATTCATTTTATTTTGCTCTTTTGGTTTGTCTAATCTAAACACTAATGTACTATAGTACCAAGTAGTAGCTAGCTAGGTAGGTACTACTAGTATAGTATAGTACAACAGTAGTAATGACCTGATGTTGCCGGTCAACAACCCAACCTGTTACCTGCTACCACCAGTTGTTTCTTTCTCAGTCAACACCACACACAACAAGACAAACACTACACAACACAACCTCCTCCTCCATGCATTTATTGCAATCCAATCCAATTCAAATTTCATTTTTCATCATTACCTTATTATTACCAATCTTCAACTTCTTTTTCTTTCGCATTTAATATACTACTCATCTACCACCAAGCACGTGGGTCAACTGGTAAGGAGTTGTTCCAGCTTACCTGAGGTCTAAAGTTCGAGTCTCAAGGAATGCAGCTGCGTTAAAACTTGGTAGGGAGAGCTTTGCCGCCCTTGTGGTCCTACCTGGCTCGAATGACGATTAGTCTGAGTGTGGTAAAACGACATAAAGGTGTCAACCGCAAGTTTGTGTGGGTCCACTAAGGAACCTCATGGTTTAAACCAAAAAAGAAAATATACTACTCATCTTGTAAGTTGTGGCAATTTGGATATTAATTGTGTTCATATAGAATTTGATCATATTCAGAATTATAAAAAGTTATCATTATTGGATTCAAGGGTTCAGAATTAGATAAAAGTGTAATTTTAGTGTAACACGTACAAATTCGCACGTATTTTCTAAATCGATACGCATATTCCGACAAGTTTTTTAGTCAAATTATCTTTTCAACTGCTCATTATGTAAATAAAGAAGGGAATTATTTCGGGTTAGTTTTTGCCAAGTTCGATAGAAAGTCTATCTCGAAAGAGATGTGGGTTTCA
>JAYMTF010000489.1:0-35171 GCA_036897485.1 Pelargonium nanum | reverse complement strand
CTCATATATATATTATATATATATATATATATATATATATATATATATGCATGCGTGTGTGCATATATTAATTAGAAAATAGTATACAAACCGGCCGCAAGCTTAAAGAGTACTCAATAAATTCGGGTCTATATATAAAAAAACCGGGTCAAGCTCGATTCCTTTATTTAATAAGCTAAAAGACTCAAACATGATTTTATCTAGCTGAAGTAAAATATTTAACCGCCAACCAAATACCAACCCAATAGATAGTTTTATTCTTGTCCAAGAAAGATACCTCCTGAGCTGAAATTGCGTAGACTAAATGGATGGTGTCTTTTTTTGGGTTGTCATTTTTGTCAACAATCAGTCTGTTGTTGTGTTGTCTTGTGAGGCTTATATGAAATATAGCTCAATTTAGGAAAAGACCAGCAATGCCCAGCCTTCAACACCTACAGAAAATTGGAAGATAACACAATGATGGTCATAGAAAAGTATTGACATTCCATATTGATATTGATAATGCGGTCTTCAAAGACAAGTATGCAAAGAAAAGGAGGAGGCAATGGTTTGGTTGCAGTTGCTATCTCAAAGGACAAAGGAAGCCAAAATGCTCTCAAATGGGCTTGTGACAATATTCTCTCCAGAGGCCAAACTGTCATCTTAATCCATGTCCTCAAAACATCCGGTCCTCTCTCTGATCGATCCGCCAATGGAACCAATTCCCCGCGCAGAAGCATCCAGCTCGAGAAGATCACCAAGGATCTTTTCCTCACCTTTCATTGCTTTTGTACTCGCAAAGATGTACGTATATGCGCGTACGTACATTCACTCATTTCAGTAACAGCATCACCAATATGCATAATGTGTTAACTTCTTTCTCGTGTTTTTTGTTGTTGTTGTTGTTTCTACACGTACGTGCAGATACAATGTCTCGATATCATACTCGAAGACACGGATGTGGTTAAAGCATTGACAGAATACATTTCACATGCTTCAATTGAGAACTTGGTTCTCGGCACCTCAGCTCGCCATGGATTTATCAGGCAAGCATCTCCATCTACACCGTAATGTTAATCTATGCAACAAAAAAAACTGGCATACCTGCAATGCTTGATCTCGATTATTTTCTTGTGATACAGATTCAAGACCACGAGTATCCCGAGCAGCGTGTCCAAAGGAGTTCCAGATTTCTGCACTGTGTACATCATTTCCAAAGGAAAGATATCTTCAGTGCGAAACGCTACTCGTCAAGCCACCTACACGTCCCCCCTGCTTGACCAAATAGAGAATTTGGGTAAACGCAATGATCCTCCTGAAATGCAGCCAAAAAAAACTATGAATTTGCGAGGTTTGATTTGTTTCTCTAGCTATCACTTTCTTTAAAATAGTTTTTTGAATCTGAAATAATGAGAAATACTAACCCAATGTGCAATGGAACCTGTGTGGAGCAGATAGATCATCATTCAGGCCTCGCAATATCAATGATGATTATGAAAAGTAAGTAACGGTATATATGCCAAAAAGTGAATCGATGTGTGTATATATATGTATTTAAGGACTGAGCTAATTGAAAATGCGCGTGCAGATCACCATTTTCTAGAGCTGGAAAACCGTATGGAGAATTATCAGAATTCAATGGTGACATATCATTTGTAAGCTCAGGGAGGCCAGATACTGACATATCATTTGTAAGCTCTGGTCGGCCAAGCACAGACCGATCTTCATTGCTATTTGATAGTACCGATTCAGCCAGAACCTCACATGTCTCAGCAGCCTCAGATCTAAGTTTTGGATCAATCCCACTGGGACACAAAATGTTTGATGCTAGTTCTCATTATGAATTCTCATCAGTTTCGCAAGAAAGTAGCGAGAGATCCTCGTTGTCATCTTCATCGCAAACCTCGGTAAGACATAATCAATACGAGAAAATAGTCATTGTCTATAGAATTAGGCACCATGTACATTCTCCAGTATCAGAATGTATAGCAAATATCAAAGATACAGATAAAATGGGAAGTGTTTACCTCATGAAAGTCGCTATATATACATACAGCTTAGCACTTGAGAAACTTTAGCATAGAGTGATACCACTCATAGATGATCCATATGACTTCCAGTTAATTGGCTAAAAACACACAGGATGACGTGGAATCAGAAATGAGGAGGCTAAAGCTAGAGCTGAAGCAAACAATGGACATGTATAGTGCAGCATGCAAAGAAGCGCTTACAGCAAGACAGAAGGTATATAAATATATATTACCTTGAGCTAGTTATTCAAGACTAGAGCTGGCAATTTGAGACACAACACATCAACATGAATTGCCCGCTCGAATAATAACCTCTATTAATATTTTTTTTTATTCCAGGCAAAGGAGCTGCAACAGTGGAGACTTGAAGAAGAACAGAGACTAGAAGAGTCACGGGTTGCAGAGGAAACAGCACTGTCAATGGCGGATAATGAGAGAGCTAGGTACTCGGCAGCAGTGGAAACAGCTGAAGCATCAACAAGACTTGCGAATATGGAAGCGCAGATGAGACAAACTGCAGAATCTAATTCCCACTCAGAGGATGGGAGGAGGGTACGGAACATTGTACCCCGAAACGACCTCAGATACAGAAGATACTCTATTGAAGAGATCGAAACAGCGACAGAACACTTTTCTGATTCTCGTAAGATAGGTGAAGGAGGCTATGGACCCGTCTATAAGTGTCGCCTTGATCATACACCAGTTGCAGTTAAGGTTCTGCGTCCTGATGCAGCTCAAGGCAGGTCACAATTTAACCAAGAGGTGAGTGACAAATAAAACAAGCTAAATTGGTATGATATTCCATAAGAATCATTCCTCTATATATACTAATACCGTCATTTGAAATCTATTCCTTACCTTCCTCATCTCCAGACATACCATAAAGCTAGCTACACTAAACTCTGCACGTGTTGCACACAACTAAATTGAACTTTAAAGTGAAATAACTAAATGCACATACTTTAAATTATAAAAAAAAAACATTTTACATAGGTATTTTGTCTTTTCAAGAAAAACTTAACACTATTATTAACTTTGCAATTTATTGAAAGTGAGTATAGTCAAATGATTCACTTTAAAGTACAATGTAGCTGTGTGCAACACATGCAAAGTTCAGTGTTGTTTTGTGCAATTTACTCTAGATTTTAGCATTGCTACATACTCGCTTAAATCATAGATGACACACATTTTCTTTGTCAAACCCTGAATTTCTAGCGAAGTTAATAAAACCAAACTAAGTCTTGTTAATTTCTGACTAATGCAGATAGAAGTACTTAGCTCCATACGGCATCCCAACATGGTTTTGCTTCTCGGAGCTTGCCCAGAGTATGGTTGTATTGTCTATGAATACATGGCTAAAGGAAGCTTAGAAGACTGTCTCTTTCGGAAAAAAAACACCCCAGCTCTCTCGTGGCAGCTCAGGTTCCGAATAGCTGCAGAGATAGCGACATGCCTACTCTTTCTCCACCAGAGCAAACCAGAGCCACTAGTGCACCGTGATCTCAAGCCTGGCAATATTTTACTAGACAACAACTATGTCAGTAAAATCGGTGATGTTGGATTAGCCAAGCTTGTCCCAGCTGTTGCTGAAAATGTAACACAGTATCACGTGACAGCGGCAGCTGGGACTTTTTGCTATATTGACCCAGAATATCAGCAAACTGGGGTGCTTGGCACCAAATCGGATGTTTATTCTCTAGGAATCTTGCTTCTGCAACTAATAACAGCAAAGCCGGCAATGGGGTTAGCTCATAATATTGAAAGGTGTATTGAGAATGGGACACTCTTTGACATGTTAGACCCTGCTGTGCCTGATTGGCCGCGTGAAGAAGTCTTGAGCTTTGCAGAATTATCACTGAGATGTGCAGAACTAAGGCGAAAAGACAGACCAGACCTGGGAAAGGAAATCTTGCCAGAGCTCAGTAGATTGAGAGATTTTGCTGAAGACAACATGACTCACCTCTTGTTAGGTGTCGGCCCTGGCGCCTCCCCATATGCCTCCCCATACCAAAGTCGCGTTTATACATCTCAGGTGAGTAGGAATATGCAGAAACTCTTGAACTGAATCACCAAAAGAATATTGCAGTAGAACAAGGTCCATACAAATCATTATAAAATGGGTGAAATATTTTTGTTTTCAAATCATGGATTTGACGAAATTATAGTTTTATACCTTGAATCAACTCTAGAAGCACACTAGCAATACAAAAATACTTCGAATTATTTATTGCATCCCAAAAAAGATATAGCAACCAGGTCATCAGTGAATGATGTATCATCAATAATCTAGCTACATATTTCCTTGTTTTTATTTTTACATTTTCTCGGACAGTATGAAGCAGAGGTCAATGTCCTAAAAAGAAGGCCAAGTAATGGTTAGAAGAATCAATTCAGTTGTTCCATGTATCTGGAGACCCATTCAAAAGGAAACATTTCATTTCCATGTGTGTCATACATGTCATGATTCTAACTGCACATTTTCGGACCCTATATTGATAAGAGTATTAGCTTTTATAAGTTAGATAACTAATATTCATGTGAGGTTTGAAATAATGAGAACTTTCTGCAGGGTGCTATGAGCAATCAATCAAACCCATCATCAGTTCATCACTAACAGGAAAAGCAACCAGGTACGAAACAAGAAACACACTATAAAAAAGAAGGAACAAAGGATTAAGTTTGAATTGTGTTCTTCTTTTCTTTTCTTGGCCAACAGGTTCAACTGAGCGAAGCTATCAGAAAAATTGTGCAAGTATCTCAAGTTAGCTAGCGGAAGATATATATTTTAGTTACTCATTAAATACATGAACGTTTTCTCTGACCTCATGCCACAGAGCTCGGACATGGAGCCCCACAATGAGCCATGGATCCTCGGATAGTAGCCCTCTTTGAGACTTTGACCTCTAGCGTGGAAGCTCTCTCAAGTAATTAATGCCCAAGCAGCCTCCAGATATTGGACAAAGGATTAGTATTCAGGTTCTTTTGATTCGGTTCAGAAAGAAAATTTATTGTATTTTGGTTAAATTTTGGAGTGGTGTAAAAAAACTGTTTTGTGGTTTATGTGCATAGAATGGGTAGGAATTGTTGATAAGATTGAATATGAAATGAATACTAGTTATTTCAAATCCATAAAGCCAAAAGTATTATAATTGAAATGAGTCAAGCTCTTTTCTCTTGGAAGCGTTTGGATTAAAAAAATTGGAGTGACGATAAGAATTAGAATGAGAGTGACAAAAGAATCTTAATCCAAAAATGAACAATGAGAATCTCATTCCCATTCTTGAAAATAACTTATAATCCAAACGCTAAATCTTAGATATTTTGTGCGTATGTGAATCTCTTAAAAAGGTTCCGCAAGACCCAATGCATCATGAAGACCGGCTTGAGAGATGTGATCTATTGTTGAGAAAATAACAATGATGCAAGAACGACAGGTAATTCAAATTGTTACAGATAAAAAGGAAGAAGAGAGTAGCTCATTGTTCCTATCATTTGTTGCCATTAGCTTCCAATAATCTAAGGTTGCGTTTGGATTAGAATTTTTGTTCATGAATGAGAATCAAGAATCGAAATTGGAATGAATTTTCCATTTATCGTGTTCAAATTAATACTTTTTGTTCCTGAAAATGCTATGGAATGAGAATTTCATTCCGATCCCAATATCTTGATTCCCATTTTCATTTCAAAATTTGTGATCCAAATGCTACACAAAAGTTGGTATTGAGCTTCAGGTTGGGTTGTTGTTCGAGCTCCAAACTCTCTAATTACTTCTATATTTCATATTAATTTAGGTAAAAGTACACAACAAAGAGGATAAACAGCCCAACCATCCCATTAATTTCAACAAAAAAAACACCCAAGTAGTGAGAAGCAAATTGGGCAAAACAAGTGTAAATATGGTGTTGAAGTTCATTTTCTCGAGAACCAAACAGACAACAATGAGTTCAACAAAATTACAGAAAGATCAAAACTTTACATTTCAGAGCTTAGATTTACCTGAAAATGAAGCTTTTCTGAAGCAGAGGCCGAGAGATGGTCAGTTCACAGCAATTTTCCAAAGTATTGTTTTTTAAGGTACCAACCACAAGCTCAAACGACAGGTAAACTGATGTCGTTCTGTTTTTTCCGTTCCGTTCCGTTACCAGTCTCCAGGGTTTTAGTTACATGATAGGGTTTTAGACTGAGAGAGAGAGAGAGAGAGTTGGGTTTGCTCTGCAAATTTGCAGAAGCCATGTCCATTTGCTCCTCCAAAATGCTCGCAATTCCCACAAATTTGAGAACGATCTCATCGTCTTCTTCTTCTTCTCCAACCAATCGTTCTCATTTATTGTTCAATAATTGTAGCAGTAATGATACGATGAAGGTGACGATAAGCGCTTCGTGTCCTTGTTGTGGTGTGTATTCTCATCTCCCAATTCGTGTATCCAGAGCCAGAAGGTCGGAGAGAGGAAGGTCCGGTCATCGTCATCGCCTGGTTGCATCAGCTTCCGATTCTGCTTCTTCTTCACTCCCAGAATCAGTGGACGATGACCAGAAACGGTTGGAACAGCAAATCAGAGAAGCTCAAGAAGCCATTTCGGAGTTTCTTCAAGGATTCAATGTCTCTAGAGATGAAGCTCTCTTCATATCCGCCAATTCCCCCAAATACCTTCAGATGCTAATCGATGGCGCTCGGGAATTGGACGACCTTGCTCTCTGGAATTTTCAGAACAACACAGCCGTAGAACAAATTTCCGATGAAGATGGAGATTGTAGCAGTAGTAGCAGCAGCTTTAAAGAGAAAATTCTATATTTGGCCAAGCAGAAAGGTGATAATGGCAAATTTGCCTTCTTGGAGAGCCTTGGTTTGTCTCTCAATTCCGCCATGAATGTCACTCGCTACCTCTCTTCTCAGCCTCTCCCCAACCTCATTCACAAGGTTTGATCAATCATCATCATCATTTTCATGTGTACGTGCTGCTTCTAATTGCTTATTTCTTTTGCATATGCTTATAGATACTGTTTGGATTATAATTTTTGTTTATGGCAATGAGAAGGTGTTTTGGTCATGATAATGGCTTTCATTCAAAACTTTTAATCTAAGCAATACCATAAGTATTGTCCCCTATAGCTTTTATAGTAGTTTCTACCTTGTTGGCTGTCACATAGGTTAAGTATATGAAGGAGATGTTGTTCTCTTGCAATGATGATGAGAGGCCCATTGGAAAAATGGCGCGGGACATGATGATGCATTTGTCCATTCCTATTGATGAAGATTTGCAGCTAACCTTGTCCATTTTTGAAAAGGTCTAGCATTTTTGTTGTTGTTTTGAAGCCTTTTACTATGATATTTCTAGTCTGCATATGGGACAAATTTCATTTCTTTCTCTGTAGATTGAAGCAAGACGTGGAGGCTTAAACATGTTGGGTACCAAAGATGCTTCTTTTCGATATTTAGTTGAATCGTTTCCTCGTATTCTGTTGTTATCAGTGGACTCTCGCATCAAACCTATGGTGGAATTCCTTAAAGAGATTGGAGTTCCCGAGGAGCGAATGAGCAATTTACTTTTATTGTTTCCGCCGATTATGTTTTGCAACATTGAGGTTCTCAAAACGAGAGTCATGACCTATGAGAAGGTATAGCTCCAATCTGCAGAAATACTCTCCAAGCTACAGGATATGTGTATTTTAGTACTCCATCCGTCTAAAAATAATTGTCCAATTGTCCACTTTCTCTTAAAAATATGTCCCAAAATTATTGTCCATTTTCTATTTTGGTTAGTTAGTTATGCATTAATTACCAATAATATCCTTATGATAAGTTAGTTAGAACCCCTTGAGTTTGCTACATCAAGAACACATGAAGGTTCAGAGTATAAGGGGAAAAACCTAACTCTAACTATTTTATCCTTAATTTTCACCCAAAAAAGAAGAAGAAAAATGGACAATTATTTTGGGAGGGAGTGTATGTTTCGGGATTGAAAATGAATGTTTTGGCTTGTGATTTGAATTTGAGAATTGCTTATTGTCTTGCAGTTAGGAGCTGTGGGTGAAGATGTTGGGAAAATGTTGTCAAAATATCCTTGGATTCTATCGACGAGCATTCAAGAAAATATTGATGAGATCTTTTCTTTCTTTGAAAATGAGAAGGTAGTGTATTATTATTATTATTATTCTGTTCATATCAAGCTAGTGTTAGCAACTTTTGCCGACAATATGCTTTCTCTATGCAATTTTGAGCATCTTTTCCTGGGTACCTGTTGAGACTTGAGATACCATTTCTTTCATTGTCATCCATATGGTCAATCTACATCTTCATAATGAACCTTAGTCAGCATTCATAAAACTTTTCTCTGTTCATAACATAACTTCATTTAGAAGTAGTACCCGCCACCCCAAGGACATATCTTCAACGATAAAAACAAAATTTATGCATTTTATCATTTGTGGCCCTTTGTTGAAGATGAAAACTGAAAAGGTGTGGATACAAGATTCCTCTCACTAAGGTACATCATTAATAGTTGTCATTGTCCTTTTTATGACATTTTATCAATCCTTTATATGGGCTTTGGGGTAATGAGATGCTTAACTAATTTGATAGTTTTAGCAAATATTAAGTGGGTATGTTTACTACCAGGTACCAAGAGCGAAAGTTGAGCATGCAATCATAAGCTGGCCTAATCTGCTAGGATGCTCAACTGACAAACTAAAGTTGATGGTCGAACAGTTTGGTGAATTAGGTGTCTACAAGAAGAGGTTAGGTCAGGTTATTGCTAAGAGCCCTCAGCTACTAGTACAAAAACCTGAAGAATTTCTCCTGGTAGGTGATTTTTTTTTATATACTCTCTCTCTCTCTCTTGCTTACAAATATTTGGATCTTTAGCTATAGATTGGTGGTAGTTACTTCATGTTTTCGTTTCTGTTTGGATATCACGTATTGGGTTTGATTTTGCTTCTTAACAGTATTGGGTTGGATATCACCTGCTTGGTCTCAAATGTTATTTTTTGACATGCAGGTGGTATCATTTTTTGAATATTTAGGATTTGATTGGCCAACAATTGGGAGCTTAGTTGGTCGCTGCCCTGAAGTTTTTAATAGCAGCACAGAAAGAACGCTGACGAGGAAGCTCCAATTTCTTACTGATATTGGTGTTCCAGAAGATCGTTTTCCTAAAGTTATAAAAAAATATCCAGAGTTTCTAGTTCTTGATGTGGACAACACGTTAATTCCTCGGTAATGCTCATATCTTATACTATATAAACTTTTGCAACTTAACTAGTTGAAGTATTTAAGTGCTCAATATGGAATATTAAACATTAAGTATCACCGCATTTCACTTTCTTTAAGGAATGCAATAGTGATTACTCAAAAGGGTTGCATAACCAGCTATGTCATTGCATCATGATTGCTGTAAGGTAGTTTGTACTCCTGCTTGGCCAGCTCATGATGCCTCTTTCAACTTGGTTGACTGATTATATGACACCTAAGTAGATTTTGGAAAGTTGTAGGATTTTTATTTTCGATTTGCTACCCGTATTGATATTGAGAGGAGAAAGTTCTACGAGATGTTGGTCGCATGGTATTTGACACAACTTGAACAATAATACAATATTTTCTCATTAGGTGGAGCACTCATTTTACGAATAAAGGATACTTCATAGATGAACAAGATAATACTAGTTCATTTGATTTAGAGCTGGCAATTCGTACCTGTCATGTTCTTGTCGTATTGAAGGTTAAGCATGTGATGTATGGGTCAACACGACACGATTAATAATTATGCTTAAATATTAAACACAAACACGACACATATAACACATTGAGCTAAATGGAGTGGGTTGTCACGACAAGACCAAAACGCTTGGCATGACACTCCCCAACACGATTAAATATAAAAAAATTAACATATTTAACATAACTACTGTAACTAGCTAGTTGTTGTTATTATTATATATTTTATTTTTTTTAACCCCAAGGGTGCATGTTGCAAATTTAGTGAGCCCAAACACGCTTATTTCATGTTGTGTCACATATTGAGACCCAAACTGCCAGATCTACTTTGATTGCATACTCGGAGGATTATGGTTCTTCATTCTAAATGCAGTGCACGAACACAGCCTACTTATGTTTTTCTTTATTGGTTTCATCTTTAAATTGTGGGCAGGATTAACTTTTTGAGGAGGGAGGGGCTATCGAAGGGGGATATTGCTTCAATGATATGGAGGTTCTCTCCTATACTGGGCTATAGCGTAGACGAGGTTCTGAGACCGAAGCTAGAGTTTTTGGAGAATACTATGGAGAGGCCAGTAAGTGATGTTGTGGACTATCCAAGATATTTCAGCTATGACTTGGATAAGAAAATAAAACCCAGATTCTGGGTGTTGGAAGGACAAAAGGTAAAATGTAGTCTGCAAGATATGTTGGCCAAAAATGATGAAGAGTTTGCTGCTGACTATATGGGCATTGGAAGTTTGCTTGTTTCTCCTTTGTCATCAAATCAATAAACTGTGTGTATCATTATCCATATAGTTTTGCTCTCTTCTGTTTTGTACATAGTAAAACCATAGTTCATGCTGTTGTTGGTAATGGGAAAGTCATGTTTTGTCAAGAACCTGTATGTTCAATTAGAGGATGCAATTTTGAGGCGCAGACACGTGATCCAACACAAACACGACATGATTCATATGTTTAAGGACTATACATATGTTGTGTTCATATTGGAGAATCCAACGCATATAATAGTCCTATTGTGTTTCATTTCTTGTTAGTTTAATCCAAATAAGAAGTAATTGTTTTGCTTTGTTTTAGATCCCCAAAGTTCGTATCATAGGCTAGAATTCAAACTATGTAGCGCAAATATTGAAATTTTAACACGTTTCAGAACTGGTTTTCAAAATTGGCATGGAAGTGACCTATTTATGTTGTCTTCCTTTGTGGTCATCAGCCTGCTTGCAAATAAATACGTCTACATCGGTACACGTGTGAATAAAAGTTACATGTATGTGAGGGTGAACGCCAGTTTAAAAGGCTCATGATTGTGTTTGTGTTAAACCCACCAATAAATAAAATGTGAGACTCACACAAAAGATATATAGACTAAAATGTGTGCAATAAATCGCATATAAAATAAATATAATAATGCAAATAAAAATTCACTAATAAATTTGACTTTTAAATTGTAAAAACCCAACACATTAGTATACAAATTATATTTATCACAATGAAAAGCCGGTTTATTTAAACACCTAAATTACATTACATTACATGGCGGTTTTTAATTGGATGCGTGACGTGGCAATGCATAGCAGTTAGTGACACTAAACTTTGATTAGTAAAAAAATGAAATGTTAATGACTTGAGTAGAATTTATCCGAAACAAAAAGGATAATTCTGTAAAAAGACAATACTAGCATATTCTCCATTTCCGTTAGCAAATGTCTTCTCTCTGAAAAGTCCCTCGACGCACAGACAAAAAGCCATAGCTGCAGAGCTCAGAGAGAGAGAGAGAGAGGACGTCTGCGACCCCCAAGCTCACTGCACAGTTCTCCACTGGTAAAACATCTGGATTCGAACTTGAATTTAAAGTAGATCTTGTAGATCTCTGTTTCCTGATTATCTGATCCTCGATTTGTTTTGATTCGGATTCCTGCATTGCATTTTGATTGGTTTAGTGTTGATTCCTGTCTCAGATCTTAGGGTTTTGGTGGCCTGATGTGTGCGAAATTTACTTAAGATTCTCGAGAAAATGTAGTGAAAATTTCATTTTCAGTGTCCTTTTAGCCTTGCATTTTCTCTCACTTTGTTGGCAGTGGTGCTAGCAATACATATTTTTTATTTTGCTTATATTTTTGTTTGTTTTAACAGATGGCATAATTTAGAACTGAGTTACCTGCTCCCGTTGATGTATTTTTTGTTCTTCTCCATCTGTTGCATTTTATTTGGTGAAAGCATTGCTTGAAAATTTATTTTTCAACATATCCTTTAAGTCTCATAATATGTAGTAATTTTCCTTTCAACTACATTCTGATATGGAGAATTGTGAGTTGCTATACCAGTTTGACCTTATTTATTTATTTGTTATTAATGTGCAACTTATGGAGCTCATGTTTGTGTTGTTATTGATTATCCTCTTAGGTAGTTGGGTGTTGACTTTACTGCATAAGGGTGTTTAGCTTTGCATCGGCATTTCTTACTAGATAAATTTTAATATTTTAGTACTCTTTGGGTTGTTATGTACTCGAGCATGTTCGTGTTTCTGTGTTTGTCATTGTGCTTTAATTTTTTGTGAAACCATGTGAAATTGATGTTTCCTATATCTATTTATTCAGGAATTTTAATTGCTGTCAAAGAATTGATTGAGAAATATTTTCGTTCCGACATCGTTTTTGGTCATTAGAAGGAAAGCAATTAAGTTTGGTTTGGAAGCCAGCAGGTCTGCTAGCTCGGGATTGACATCTCCTTGACCCTTTATAGGTGAAGGTTCAGTCTCTTCCATCTTAATTTGTGCATTCAAAATTCAGCAATCACATTCAGAGGGTTACTTGCCCCAAGGCGGCGAGTACAACCCTTTCCCTGTAGCTCGAAGGGTAAACTCCCACACCATGATGATGGACGACCACATGGAGAGTGGTACTTTAGGTTTGTACCAAGACAGACCAAGGATTTTCCCTAACATGCGAAGTAAACCCTACAACCCGTTGGTATGAACCTCTTGCTCATTTTTTTTCTTTTTATTTTGTATCATATTAATCTCTGATTCAAATGGGTTAATAAAGTCTATTGCATAGATGTGTTATTCATTTGATGTCATTAACTGGTTTCCATATCCAGTGTATGATTTAAGCATGTTTTATCTGCGTAAACTTTAGTGTTTATCTTCTTCTATATCACAAGTTGGCATTCTTTTATTTTTATTTTTTATATCTGACCATCTACTTGTTCTTTTCTTTTATCCTTGAACATGGATTGTGACCTATTACGCAGAACTATCCTTCATTTAGGGTTTTAAGAGTAAGATCAGCCACTTGTAACCTTATTCTTGCCACTGCTCAACCATTAAATATAAGACTGACAAAATGGGATGATTTGGTCTTGTAAATATTTGCTTGGAAGTGGCTCGATAGCATTGACCAATATGTTTTAAATTGAGTATATTTCTAAAAACCAAGGATTGTGGAAAGGACTGAGGGGTATCTCTAAAATGATATGTTCCTCATCGACAACATGGAGAGACATTTCTTTTTAGCAAACACAAGTGCACCATGAATGATCAATTGTTATCTTAAGCTATAGAATGATATTGTTCTGATTGTGTCATATTGCTTGAATGATATTCTATTCATATCTTTGGGATAGAAGAAAACTAGAACGTTGATAGGGGAGAATGTGAGCTTTATTGTGTCATTCACCTTACATTCTAGAGGTATGCTCAGGACATTTAGTTTGGAAAGTTAGCTGCTGCATGGCAACCACTGATGTTGGCTATAATCAATGAACAAGTCCACCCCCACAAAAAGAAAAAAAGGAAGAAAAAAAAAAGATGAGTAAAAGTTTTTCTCAATTGCAACTCAATAAAGAATATTCTATTCAAGGACACAAAGTGGTGGTTTACCTCACAATACTTTAATGCTATTTATTGTTTTCCTTAGTCAGAATTATATAGATTTGTTCTTTCCCGTTTTCATTATTCTAGTATTTAATTGTTCTTATAAGATCTCTTATAATTCTCTTATCCTTATAACTTGACTTTTTGTGCAGATTTTTCGGATTCTAATGGGGATAGATGTTCGTGTTCTTTTTATGCTTATTCTCTTGAGCTTGGGAGTGGTCTTCTACATTGGAGCAAGTACTTCTCCAATCATTGTGTTTGTCTTCTCAATTTGTATTATGAGCTTCCTTTTGTCAATATATCTTACTAAGTGGGTACTTGCAAAGGATGAGGGTCCTCCTGAGATGACTCAGGTACGCATTTTCTTACTTTTTTAGTTCTTAATATTTATTGCTGTATATTTGTATACCTTTAAGTTTAATGAATCTAGATTATAGCTTTCTTTGATTGATTGGCCATACACATTGATTATTGGGTGAGGTATCTTCCTACAGTAACATGTGCATGATCTCCTTTATGTAGAATCTACAAATTGTGGAGATGGAACTTTTTTTGCACCTTGCTGTATATTAATCATTAGCCTAGTTCGTTAGTGTTTGGATTGTTATGTCATCAGACATCAGGTTGCTGCTAGAAGTTGTAAGGAGTATAATGAACTTAATGATTGAAATAATTTCTGTTCTCAACATTTATCTAACAAAAGTAAGCTATTAGAAATTGATGTATGCATCATCCAACTCTTTGATCAGTTGTCCTGAGCTTATCATTTCACCTTCTAGATATCAGATGCTATACGTGATGGAGCTGAAGGTTTCTTCAGGACCCAGTATGGTACTATCTCCAAAATGGCGTTATTGTTAGCCCTAGTGATCTTTAGCATATATTTGTTTCGTGACACAACTCCTCAACAAGAAGCTTCTGGCCTTGGAAGGTAATAACATACTTCAATAATGGTATCAGGTTCCAAATTTTTTAACTATCCTGCTGACAGATGCTCTTCATGAACTTGCTGATGCAGATCGACGTCTGCATTTATTACTGTTGCTGCATTTCTTTTTGGAGCTCTATGTTCAGGTACTGCAGGGTATGTTGGGATGTGGGTGTCGGTACGTGCAAATGTTCGAGTTTCCAGTGCTGCAAGACGGTCTTCAAGAGAAGCATTGCAGGTTGTCTTTTTTCCTAGTCCATTATTTAAAGAATAGTTCTAGATCCATAATTTAGCTTGCATATGATCATGCAGATAGCTGTCCGTGCTGGTGGTTTCTCGGCTTTAGTTGTTGTTGGTATGGCTGTGATCGGTATAGCCATCTTATATGCTACATTGTATGTTTGGCTGGAAGTTGACTCACCTGGCTCAATGAAAGTTACAGACTGTATGTGCTAAGTTTTCTTACTCAAAATATTTGCAAATAAGTTTGTATTGTTATCATATGAACTAGTTAGTATAAAGTATTGTTTGATCTTTTCAAGAGGGACTTGTTGCTGAGGTTACTGCAATACTGTCTGCAAATAGGTTCTTTTGTCTGTCCATTGATGAATAAGAATGATTGCGAAAACTTTAAGCTCCTAGGGCATATCTTGCGATGATTTTGCAGAGTTTTACTTCACATTTTGCAATTGGTTCCAGGTTTTGAAGGCTAAGAACTCTTGATGATAGAGAGGAGTAGCATCTAGTCATAGATAATATGATTGTTAGTGCTGCATTTGCCTGTTTTTTACTAGGATATGCTGTTTTAAAAAGAAATTTAAGATTAGATCATCATGGTTTGTTTGATAGAGATGGAAGCCAAAGTAGTAGTGGTGGTGCTGGAGATCCCTTAGCTAAACACAACTAACTTCATTTTCATGTAGTTATGAGCTCCAACAAAAAGAACAGTACAGATGATTATGTTGTGTGTTTCTGGTTATGATGGCTTGTATTGGTTGGAAATATGGCATCTTAAGATATTTGTACAAAATATTTGGTATTGGTTCCTTCATCTCAACTTTCTTTGGAATTATTTATAAATTAGTACAAGTATTAAAACTTAGAAATATACTGTGACCTTTTTGCTTGCATCGTTGAAGTATTGTTTTCTTTAGTTTTTTACCATTAACTTTTACTTATATTTATTATCTCATGGTTGACTTTGTTATCCATTCCAGTACCTCTTGTTCTCGTGGGGTTTGGTTTTGGAGCTTCTTTTGTTGCCCTCTTTGCTCAGTTGGGCGGTGGAATATACACTAAAGCAGCTGATGTTGGGGCTGATCTTGTTGGGAAAGTAGAACAGGGAATACCTGAAGATGATCCACGGAATCCTGCAGTAATTGCAGATTTGGTATCCATCGATCTCTTCTCGAGCTCTCTTATTTGGCAGATGCAGATTGTCTTCAGCAATTGCTGTCTGATATTTTATTACTACATGTTTAGAACTTTGGATGCACATCAAATTATTGATTCTAGAAGCATAATTAGGAAGTATTAAATTTCATTGATGAATATGTAGCTGTGCACATACAATCTATTTGCCTCTTTTGTTTGTCATGGATCATCTTTAGTAAACCATCATCTTGTAGATTCCTGCAATTTAAACCAGCATAAATTAAGCCGAGCATTAATAGTAAAAGTTCAACAAGATGCAATTATTTTGTTTCTTTTTGTTTTGGTTGTTTTCTACACTTCTTCTTTCCTAAGTAGTGATATCTACGTCTGTTTCATACCAATTTTGTCCATGGTCACACCCTTTCCATAACCTCTTCAAACAATTAGTAGTGTTCCATGAATCTGTATAAACTCCACTCTTTTGTCTTTTATAATGAATCTACATGCTAACCTGTTTATTCCGGTTGATCATTTAACTATTTTATTTTGCAATCAAGGTTGGAGACAATGTGGGTGATTGTGCAGCTCGAGGTGCCGACCTTTTTGAAAGTATTGCAGCTGAAATTATCAGTGCTATGATTCTTGGGGCAACTATGGTTCAACGTTGCAAGATTGAAGGCAAGTATCTGCTTCTTTTGAATATTGTAAACATGTTTTATGTATTTTTTTTTCTCTTCAAAATACAAGTGTTTTGTTAAATTTCTCACCCTCTGTATTTAGTGTTCATGCAGATGCATCAGGCTTCATATTGTTTCCTCTTGTTGTCCACTCGTTTGACCTGGTGATATCATCAGTTGGTATACTTTCTATCAGAGGTACACGTGACTCTGGTGTGAAGACTCCTATAGAGGATCCAATGGCGATTCTTCAGAAGGGATATTCAATTACCATTGTTTTAGCTGTTCTGACATTTGGCGCGGTAATGTTCCTTCCACTATTGGAAAGTGTATAGGTTACTTTTATAAAATCATTTCACAGTTCTCACTCTTTTGTATTTCTTCAATTGAGAATAGTGCAAATGTACTATTCTTTGTAAATTTTACCAAGTCTTTTATTCATGTAATGTTTTGCTCTCTACTTTTCTGAGTACTGATTTCATTGGTGGTTTTTGGAATACATTTCAGTCTACGCGTTGGTTACTTTACACCGAACAAGCACCTTCTGCTTGGTTTAACTTCGCCTTATGTGGGTTGGTTGGTATCATCACGGCATATGCTTTTGTCTGGATCACCAAGTACTACACTGACTATAAGCACGAGCCTGTGCGGACATTAGCTTTAGCTAGTGCCACAGGTCACGGGACTAATATAATTGCTGGTGTCAGTTTGGGCCTGGAGTCAACAGCTCTTCCTGTTCTTGTTATTAGTGTAGCTGTTGTTTCAGCATACTGGTTGGGCCAGACCTGTGGACTGGTGGATGAATCTGGAAATCCAACTGGCGGTCTATTTGGTACTGCAGTAGCAACAATGGGAATGCTAAGCACTGCTGCCTATGTTCTCACTATGGATATGTTTGGTCCAATAGCTGACAATGCTGGTGGAATTGTTGAGATGAGTCAGCAGGTAATTCATTAACAATAATGGTCAGTTGAGTTTGTGCTACTTTTCTGTGATCAGTTAATAGGGCACAAAAGCGTGTTGGTTGCTGCAATTTGGAAACATTTTCTATGTAATAATTCTTACCCCAGAGCTGAAATTGGTAAAATATAATTACAAATCAGACTCAGCCTCAATTCTGTCAAGTATTTGCCTACTATCTTAAGAGCAATGTGCTTAGTTATTTCTTTTGTGGGTTTAATTTACCATGAATATCTGTCTTACAGCCAGAAAGTGTAAGGGAGATCACTGATGTTCTTGATGCGGTGGGGAATACCACAAAAGCTACGACTAAAGGTTTTGCCATTGGATCTGCTGCACTAGCATCTTTTCTTCTTTTTAGTGCTTATATGGATGAGGTAGAAACATTTGCTCGCGAACCTTTCAAACAGGTAGATTCAGCCATGACTTGACCTAACTTATTTCATCCTATTTTCAATAACTTTGCTTACCTTGCAACTGCTTGCTGCTTTCAGGTTGATATCGCTATTCCAGAAGTTTTCATTGGTGGGTTACTGGGATCCATGCTTATCTTCTTGTTTAGTGCCTGGGCCTGTTCTGCAGTTGGCCGTACTGCTCAAGAGGTTGTTAATGAAGTAAGAAGACAATTTATTGAGAGGCCAGGCATCATGGTGAGTACAAGTTTTATCCAATTTTTTTCATTACAGTATTTAAAATTGTACTTTGTCTCTGGTGGTAATTGATGGCTTTTGTTTTATCTTGATCAAACAGGAATACAAGGAGAAACCAGATTATGGTCGTTGTGTTGCTATTGTAGCATCTGCTTCTCTGAGGGAGATGATTAAACCAGGCGCTCTAGCTATCGTGTCACCTATAGCTGTTGGTAGGTTAATTATTTGTCTCATTGATTTTTTTCTAATACTTTTGCTATCTATATCGTCCTCTTTTTTCTTGTTTTATATGATGTTTCGTTCTATTGCCATTTTATGGGGGGATGTGTTACTTTGGGGGTGATAGAGGTGACAAATGGAGATGGTTCCAACCAAGAGTAAAGGATAATACTTAAAATAAGGAAACACAATATTTTGCTTGAGAAATTGAGCATCTTGAACCCTTGATCCGTTGGATTTTAATTTTAATCTTTTACATGGACCTATGGTGTATGCGTTTTCTGTTTGTACCAAGTGTGTATATATGGGTGTGTATTTATATGTCTACGTGCGCATGCGTGCATGTGTTCTAGTTCTACAAACAAGTTTAGAAGGCACTCCATTTTGAATGAGAATGAGGAAGCCTAGTTCATGTTTTTAAGGCAGTTTGCTTTAGTCTTGGATCTTTGTATAACATCTTTTGTTTTCTTACATATTTTTACAGTTTCTACTCTGCATTATGGTACAAAAGTTTGCCCAATAAGTCAAGTTGAATAATAGAACCGTACGTAGGATTTTCGTTTAGATTAATACATCAAATACGAAGAGTCTAGTCCCATTTAGATGTGTCAGGATTTCAATTTTCTTGAAAATTGGTTGTCTTGGAAATTCTTAAGCTTTTAAAATGCTACATTAGAGACTTGGCTGCTTGTGCAACATCTATACCTTCTCTCTTTCCATATAATCCCACATGTATCTTATCTTCTATGCTCAATGCTTGCGTAGTCTGCAATGAACCTCGCATTAAAATTTGCTTGTATTGGATGCAGGTTTTTTGTTCCGGATTTTAGGATACTACACGGGGCAACCTTTACTTGGAGCTAAAGTTGTTGCTGCCATGCTGATGTTTGCCACAGTGTCTGGTATTCTTATGGCTCTCTTCCTGAACACAGCAGGTGGCGCATGGGATAATGCAAAGAAGTACATAGAAACCGGAGCTCTCGGGGGCAAAGGGAGCGACTGTCACAAGGCAGCAATTACTGGAGATACGTAAGTCTGCCTGCTTGCATCTTATTCACTATATCCGTGCAAAATAAGTGTTGTTTTAATCTTATTCACTCTCATTAAGAATAAAGTGAAATTACCCAACTAACCTTATTCAGTTCTTCATTTTACTTGTTGGAAAAATAAATCTGAGTGTTCATTAAGTAACTTAGAAATGATGAAAGCGGTATAATTGGAAAGTATGATGTGTACGAGAACCAAGACTCTCATTTTGTTCCAATTTTTTTTCTTCTAAAATGAGACTTATTTTGAAACTGATATAATTTATTTACTCCCTCACTCTCAAAATGAGTGTCTTGGTTCTCTTACATTTTTGTCCCAAAATAAGTGTCATATTTCATTTTTAGGAAGTTAGTTATGCATGAATTGCCAATAATGTCCCTATAATAAGTTGGTTGGTATCATTTGAGTTTGTTACAACACATGACCATGAGGATACAAGAGAAAATATACAACACTAGATTTTTAATTTTTCTTAAAATGGAAACCAAGAGACTCATATGGATTATTTATTTATTTATCATTTTAATCGTATTGGTGTTTGATATACATTTAATTGGTATGTGCAGTGTAGGAGACCCATTCAAGGACACTGCTGGACCTTCTATTCACGTCCTTATAAAAATGCTGGCAACAATAACACTCGTGATGGCGCCAATCTTTCTGTGAGGGTTTATAAGTTTTGCGGTTTTTAGGAGCATACAGCACCCATTACATTACATTACATTACTCTCCACAACTCATTAGATAATTTGCAAATATACAGAATAGGTATTTGATCATGTAGGTCTGGGGTGTGTGTCTGATCACTAGTCACAACTGAAATTTCTGTTTTGCCGAATATGAACGAATAAAGGGTTACTGTTAGCTAGCTGGTCATTGTTTTTACAAGTTTCGGATCATAGTTTTGTTAATGTATTTTGCCTGTTGATCAGTTTTATAATCAAAGGAGATTACCAAGATGTCCCTGAAATAATTCATGTTATCTTTAATCTGATAAAACTGACACAGGTGTACCATTTTGGTCGAATTATTGATAGTATGAGAACTGAATAATCATGAATTTAGGTTGGAGACTATATTGATCGAATCTTTATAGCTCATTTAGAAGCCTGAGCGGCTGAGGCCCTCTTCCTGAGCCTGTGAAACATAGCCAGAACATTTTGCTTCCAACTTGCCCGAAAAAATTGTGATTGAGTCTGAGCCCTTTTTGAGTGTACGTTAGGCAGTGTTTTTACAATCATATTGGGAACCCTACTCAAACATTTCATCTCTGGACTTTTCGTGTTTGTCGGTGTTTATGTTCACTTGTTCTATTTTCTATTCATCTTATGCTTTATCTGTTTCTTCACTTTATAGAAGTGAATCTCGAATATCACAATGAAATACTTGAATGCTTTTAGAGAATTCTACCAAGTTTTAGAGCTGCTGCATTCTATGCATCTTGAACCACAGAACTCAAATTATGGTGGGACAACTCCATGCAATTTCTTACATTTCCAAGAGTGATCATGCTTAAAATCTGGAACAAAAATAGAATTAATATTTCATGGATTCACCGAGACATGTTGGACAAAGTGGTTAAAACACTTTGGATTTCTTATGAGGTCCCAAGTTCGAGCCTCTTTATTAGGATGATGTAGAAGAAACATTGTTACTTCGAGTATTATGTCCGGTGCTCATAAAAAAAAAAAAATTCATGGATCCAACATACGCAAATATTCGGCCCAATTAACAAATATAGAGAGATTCAGGTCCAGCCCATAACATTCTCAATCATATAATCTCCTAAATTCACATTCTCAAAACCTCATCTGCTCTGTTATGGTTGCTGAGAAAAAACAAAACCCCAAATCAGCTGCTCTCACAACACAAGCATCAACAAAGCTAGGGGTTTTGCCGGCAAAAACATCTTATTAATCTCAAATTCTCGCTCCCAACCTAACCATCCTCTTGATTGATCGGTCCATTGCCACAGAATATGGAGCAACCGCGAGTGCCAATTTCTGCAGCAGCCGGAACTGGAGCTGGGAATGAAATTCCCCAACAAAAGAGTCAGAATCAGAATCTGAAAATGCCAAGTCCACAGAAACTGATATCGCACTACGAGGCCAAAGGACTGAGCAGCCAAGAGGCGTCGATGAAGGTGATTGAGGATCTCCAGAGCGTGGTCATGAAGTTGATGTCGTCGGAGAGAGGAAGGAAGGACCGTCTCATCTCCGACACCTCCAGAAAGGTCGATTCCACCAACAATCGTCTCGCGATTCTGGAGATGAAGCTGGACTCCAAGCCTGGCTACGCTGAAACATTCGCGATCGGGCTCGCGTCAGGTGCAGCTTTGCCTCCTATTCTTTGGGGTCTTGCTCAGATTTGGAATGTTGTTACGTCTATCACCAAAACCAACCCTCCCTCATCTCCTTCTCCATAGGCTGTTCGAGATTTTTACTTCATTTTTTCTTCCACTTGCAATGCTGTTTGTAGTGTTGATAATAATTTACTTTTATATAAATGTAGAAAATTTTGGTGCTTTATAGACTAAAAGCTTCAAGTACTTTTGTGTTATTTTGTTGTTGATTCCCATCCTTTTCTTCTAAAAAGTTTGTTTTTCCTTAACAAACTGATTCTTATAAGTTACTCGTTAGTTTCTATTCTTAGAGGAATTGTGTAGAAGTAGTGAAGTTGTAAAGAATTATGGATCTACACTATAATTCTTTTGCTTTAAATTTTTCTTGTCCATAAGCTCTTCGTGGACAAGAAGAGCTCTTCATGGCACAACTATGGTTAGAGTTGATGCTTTTGTTGGAAGGAAGTGTGGAAAGACATCCAAGCCAATGATGGATGCATATTTCTTGTCCTACATATTGTTCAAAGAGGGATATATGAGTCGATTCGAATATGATATCGGACATCAAATGTCGATTATACAAATATGATTAAACTGAACTCACATTTGCATATTCTCAATAGTTGTTAAAAGATGACTCAAATTGTCAATTTTACTATAAATATGCATTGATAAATACACGCACGATATTTCTCACTCACAAATCAAACAATTATTAAGAGACCTTTGTTAATATATAATCCAAACACGGAAACATTTCTTCTCCTACATCTTTATAATATGATCATGATTCAAGTCTATATAAATATTATTGATTCTTCGCTTTATTTTCAATTTGATTGATCCTCTTCAACTTAAATTGCGGACAATTTGTGACTAGAGAAAAGCAAGGTAATGAATAAGTTTTATCACTTGAATTTTAGCTTAACAATCAATACGGTTGCATAAAATTAAACACCAATAAAATAATATTTGCAAAAAGTTAGGTAAACCGAAATGAGCCGAATAAGCCGAGCCGAGCATACGACGCCGTCCCACTCCGTTCCTATACTTGAGCTCAGACCTCAGAGCAAGCATTTTCACTTATCCACTCCCCTCTACTCATCCATATGTCTGAACAGTGAGTTGAACTACCCCAATCGCCACCGCCACCGCCGGCAACATGTCAGTTACGACGACGAAGCCGGCGACGATACCAGCAGCGAGGAATTGGAGTACGAGTAGGTTGTTGTTGCAATATTCACAAGCCAACTGCCGTAATTTCCGACACCTGTTTGGGATTCGAGTACAGTGCTCCTCCTCCGATGATGCAAAACGAGGACGCGGATTTGGAAGAAAAAAGGACACACCACCACCACCACCACCACCAAGGTTTTTGTGTTTTTAGCTTTCATTTCAATTTTTCAAATTCGATCCCAAAAATGTGTTAAATTACCAATAAATTGTTCATCACCTGTAGTATATATTATGAATGGACATTGGATTGCATTGCATGTACCTTGGTATTATCAGTTGAGATAGGGACAGTTATTTTCTCACTCTTCTTTGGGAGGTAAATATTTGAGCACTTGAGATAGGAACATTGCATCTACTTTTAAAGTTTAAACGAGGCCATCACTTGCTTGGTGTTGAATGATGCAATTCTTCAGTCTCTTTGAGTTTTGAAATTTGTACTGCTACCTGATGCAGGAAATCAAGAACCAAACAATCTAGTCCTCTACCTGCTCGTAAGTCCACTGATTTTCCCTATCTATCTTGTTTGTTGTTTACATTTGGTAACAGTTTCGATTCTCGTACAGCTCAATTGACCCTCTACTGTAACCAAATTATTAATTATGCTATGGTTCTCTAATTGTTATGATCCACATCAGTTTCAAACACTAGGATCTCTCCTTACATTTCTACTAAGTTTTTATCCTTCTAAAATGTAAAGCCTGGAAAATAATATGTTTGCTCTTGCTCCATAACTTAACAAAGAGTTCTTTACTTAGCTATTGATGCGTGTCCAGACTCGTTATTACGTGATCAAATATTCCCAACATAATTATTTTACAAAAGGGTTAATCAAGAACCCACTAGTTTTATTTTATAAGTGCTTACACATTAGCTTTTAGAGCTTCTGAACTGAATCAAAGGATCTTCCATACTATAAAGTAAAGCTCATTTAGTTAGATATTTTAGGTCTCCTATATTCAAGTATGTAGTTTCCATGAACAATTATGCACCAAGCCATTTTTTGGTTATTATTTTCATTCTCTTTGTAATTTAGCTGTATGAAGTATCAATTCGGACACAAACACATACAAACACAAACACAAACACATGATTGGTCATATCAAAGTTCAAACAGCAAATCCTGCAGAATGTTATGTTCTGAGCGTGTGCATGTCCACACACGTCTGTGGATTCTTCAGTCCACCAACATGGTGAATCAGTGGTTCAAAGATTGGAATAAGTCCTTATATTCCTTGTTCATGCATTGCAATTTTCTTGCAGAGGCACCTGGCATAAGTTCTCAACTTGATGGAAGATCCAAAAGTAATCTTTCAGACATTCAGTTTGAGAAAAGATTGGAAGCACTTAAAAGGTGCGACTGTGTTACACTACACATTTCAGTTTATGTGTTGATTTTTTTCCGCCTCTTTTTTACCCCTCCAGAATTCTTTTTTTCCTTTAGACACTCTGGATATATTCAGGCAGGCATTTTACTTGCATCATAATCCCGTGTATAATTTCTCTCATTCAGGTCAGCGCTCGAGCAGAAAAAGGCAGATAAACTGAAGGAATTCGGTGCCATTGACTATGACGCACCAGTTGAGTCGGACAAGAAAACAATTGGACTTGGTACAAAGGTAAAAGCTTTTCATGGATATGCCATATTGAAATTGTCTTCAGCTATAAAGACATATTCTTCAGTTATAAAGATGTAGCTAATTCAAACCTTTAGATTGAGTAGATTGGCGTTGGGGTAGCTGTTGTGGTCTTTGGTTTGGTTTTTGCTCTTGGAGATTTTCTTCCCTCTGGAAGGTAAGGTATATTGAATCATAGTTTTTTTTTTCTCTCTTCTCCCCTTATGAAATCAACTGATTCTTCTCCATATTTCTATATAGATGCTGTCATGTCTGTCCAAAACTGATTGATTTTGAGATTGTATCTCTCTATTGCTCAAATTGATAATTGTTTCGGTGACTTGTTAAAATACTGATCGCATGCATTAAATTACACACTGCTAAAAATAGGAAAATACTCTCTCTTCTTTTCAAGGTATCTCAGGAGAATACTCTCTATTTGGAAGTATTTCAGTGTGCAATAGGAATCAAGTATCCTTATTGGATTGCTAGGAAGAACATGCTTGAAAAGTAATGCATAATAAATTTTAATTTCTATGTCTACATAGTTTGGCATAGAAAAAACTTATGGCCAAACTTATATATGGATAACTAAAAAATCTATCGTTTTGAATTCATAGCTAGTTATGCTGTTTCAGGAGAAAATGTACTGCCAATTGAAGTGAAAACACTATTTAAAAAACTCCAATCACAAGATTGTTGTATCCAAATTTTTTAATATATCTCTTGTTAACAAAACGATGCTTTTATTTCATTTGAGGAACTCTATATTTTTGGTATCTGAAATGTTTGATTTTTTATTATTTATTTGTTTGCTCAATCATCTTCATTACCATGATATGGCATTATATGAAATTTCTTGAGGAGAAGTTTGATCTTTACCTTCTACTTTACAGCGACAGCCCCACTGAGCAAGCTGTGGTTGCCAGTAATAAACTGTCAAAAGAAGAGAAGGCCGCACTTGAGGTAATACTGTTAGAAAGTACCTATAAAATCCATTCTTTAATTTGCGGAAATTAGCTTTGAAGATACTCATTTTGGTTATCCGTGATACAACTTACTTACAAATTAAATATCAATTTGCTTCCCTAATGCACTTTGGGATTTGCCTTTTCCTCATATGATCCATTTTGGGTTCAAGGATGCTGTAAAAGTAATTCTGGTTGGATATGTTGTTAGTAATACACGATTTTGGAACTGAGAAAAGCAGTTTCATTGAAGTTAGAACAGACAAAAGTGACGCCTATTTATTTTGATGATTTGTTCATCTCCATCAAAAGAATTATGAGCCAAACCGAGCTCTCTCTCTCTGATGTCCTATAGCATCATAAATATTAAGTAATGCAAGGTATTTTTAATTGTTCTTATTGTGCATTTTTTGTGTGGAACTCAGGAAAGATCTTTTAACACCTCTGATTCCCAATTTGTGTCAGACTAGGCTGAAAGAATACGAGGCAATGCTTAGTACCTCTCCAAAAGATCCAACCGCTCTTGAAGTGAGTCAGTGTTCTCAAGATGCTAATCATGTTCATTTTTCTTATTTTCAGTCTCTAGAAATAATTTATGGTGTATATCATTTTCTCTGCATACGGAAATAGTAATTTCATCTTTGATGCTGACTTGTATGATTTGACCCTGATTTATCATACATATATTCAAATTTATTCAAGCGGTCTTGCAGGGAGCCGCAGTAACGTTAGCAGAACTAGGAGACTATAGCAGGGCAGCATCTCTTCTCGAGGACCTATCAAAGGTTTGTTCCTCATTCGTACTGTATTGGATATGATTTGAAGAGCCACTTATGGCTGCATTCATTCCGTTCAGAGTTTTAATGCCAATTAATTCATGTGAACCAACCTCTTATGCTACACAGGAGAAACCAAGTGACCCTGATGTTTTTCGTTTGCTTGGAGAAGTTAAGTTTGAACTCAAGGATTATGAAGGGAGTGTTGCTGCATATAAAACTTCTGGAATGGTCAGTATGTCTCAAATATCTTGCTCATTTTACATGTCTTTTCATTGTTTGTTCCGTATATTTGTTAACACAGGTATGCTTGACCTTAGTTGAATACTCGTGAAGGTTCACTTAAAGTTGTGTGCCTAATAAATAATGAAGAATGGTATAAACAGGGACAGCCCGTTCGAAATTCTATGTCACTCATGTGTTTGTATACATATATGCATTTATGCCTTGAAAATAGCTGTTTGTGATATTCAGCATATACATTTTGTTGCCTTGACATTTACTGCATGATGAAGGTGAACATATTCATTGATTATCTGCATCCTTTTGCTAATGCTCTCCATAATGTCTTGAAAAATTCCTGACAGGTGTCCAAAACTATAAATTTTGAAGTTCTTCGCGGGCTTACAAATGCATTGCTTGCTGCCAAGAAACCAGATGAGGTTTGTCCTTAGACTAGTTTATCAAAATTAGGATGAAAATGCAACACCCCTTACTCAGCATATATTTTAGCTGAAATATTAAAAGAATATCACGGTTCAACACGTTGGAATAGATGCGTATGGTTCTCTACTTAAAATGGTGTGAATCATACATTTTGTCATACTAGCATGTTTGAAATAACTTGCTTATTTCCCTTTTACCCTTTTGAGTGCAGGCTGTTCAAGTTCTTCTATCTTCCCGTGAACGTCTGAATACAGAAATGTCAAATAGTCCTAATATGAGGGCTGACAGTGATGCAAAGGACAAAAACTTGCAGAATGTTGATCCGATTCAAGTAACTAATATTTTCTTAGTAATATATGAATGAACTTGTCCATTTTAGATTCACTACTAAGGATTCTAGGCATGGTATTCGACAATGCTTGAAATGTTTGTTGCTCAAACCAATTTATGCTTGAAACACTTGTTAAACAAATGGAAATAATATCATTTTTTTTCCTGGCTAATTGTTCTAGGGAAATAAGACTAAACGTTGATATGAGTCACACATGCTATTGCTATGCTTTTAAAAAGATAAGTCCATGTCAAGATAGGGACAACGCATGTTTGCATTTAACACGTTTAATTTTTTTCTTATGAAATATAAATTTAATCTTGTATGGTACTTGTTTTCAGGTTGAATTACTTCTTGGGAAAGCCTATTCTGATTGGGGCCATGTTAGTGATGCTGTATCCATTTATAATCAGCTGATATCTACTCACCCTGAAGACTTCCGGGGATATTTAGCCAAGGTTCATTCATATTTCTCTCATATTTGTCATTGAAGAGACATAATATATGACTCCATTTCTGGAGCTTATTTAGTAGAATGATCGTTATTAGTTAAAATATTATAATCGTTTGGACACAATGTTATAAATTTATAATGGTCTGTCCAATCCATATTTACGGTGAAGTTAGGACATGAAAAATGCATGTATTCATTTTCCCTAATTGGTATTTCTTCATTTCCGCTTTGGAACCTGAAACATTAATTATTGCTATATGAAACTATGAAATAGTATTATCATATCTTAGAGTGAGAGTCAAGTTAGGAAGAGGAAAAAGCCTGTATTCATTTTCTCTAATCGCGTTTCTTTCGTTTGTCTCGTCTTTCAGGGAATAATTTTGAAAGAAAATGGAAAAGTTGGAGAAGCAGAGAGGATGTTTATACAAGTGAGTACATGAACTTGTATTCATGCATGCATGTGTTATAATTACACACATTTGTTTGCACATGTGCAAAAATTACCAACATGATTTGAGAAGAAACATTTGTTTAGGAGTATAACAAACAGATTTTATTTACTATTATTATTTGTTGGTTCCAATTATAATTTGAAAAATTATTATTATTTGTTGAATAGAAATGTAAACATTTAGAGCTATAACTTATAATGTGCAGGCACGATTTTTTGCACCAGAGAAAGCTAAGGCACTTGTTGATCGCTACTCAAGGTGATGACTCTCTCTGTCTTTATTATTCTAGCTTGGGAAATATAGAGCCTTTTATAATTATTTTTGCTTCCTTGAGAAATGTAAAGTCTTCACTTTTATCTCTATTGTATTTCATCCAAAAATAGTTATATGTCTTGGTCTTTGAGTTGCCAACGCCTTCAATTCATAATTTCTTTAAGTTTCCATTATGAATTTATTGTTCCAGCTTATGGTCTCTTGATTGACTTTTTATATTTGTATGTTTTTAATAGTTCTCTAAAATTAAATTAAACATAATTTACATTTATGTTCTTATAATCTTATATATGTGTGATCTCCAAACTATATATGAAAATTATTTTATAGTATAGTAAGCCCCCTCTACCGCTTAGTGCGCTGACAGTGGGGCGAGTGAGGATTAGTCTGGGTGTAGTAAAACGGCTTAAAGGTGCCAACCGCGAGTGTGCGGACCCGCTCAGGAACCCCACGGTATAAACCGAAAAAAAATATGTATTCTTTTGCCTCATATTTGGCCAAAATTTGGATACATTTGGCCAAACAGACTATATTTTTTAACAACTATCAACAAATTTCATGAAAAAGAACTTTGGTCTTCAAAAAGTGTAGTTTGCAAAGTGGACACCATAGACTCCAAATACCTCCATTATGCGTGAATCTACCTTAGCAGAATGCGTATTTTGCTGAAAAGAACACCACGGATTCCAAAAGCCTCCAAATTATGCGCAATCTATCTTAACAAAATTGCAAAACTTGTGTTTACCGGAGATAAATACATATGTAATGGTACATTTTAGTTGATTTTAGCTTGAACACAAGTATATCTTGAACTGTATGTGCAGATCTCATACAATATAAGGACGGATCCAGACTTTTCTTATGATTATTAAAGATAGGTAAAAGTCCAAAATGGTTCCTGAACTATCCAGTTCGTGCTATTTTGGTCTCTGAACTATCAAACGTGTCATTTTAGTCTAAAAGATAGGCAAAAGAGCTGTAATGGTCCAAACGTTTCCAAAAACCGAGCCCCGTCAGGACATTTCGTCAAAATACTGACAGAATCTGTTAAATTTTGATGACGTTGAATTTTTTTAAAAATATTTTTTTAATGAAAATTTAACGGTTCCGTCAGTGATTTTGACGGAATGTCCTGACAGGGCTCGGTTTTTTAAAACATTTGGACTATGATGGCTCTTTTGCCTATCTTTTGGACTGAAATGACACGTTTGATAGTTCAATAACCAAAATGACACGAGCTGGATAGATCAATGACCATTTTGGACCTTTTCCTTAAAGATACCATGAGAACACTATTGCATGAATAGACAATAACAAACATTATCAGCTGTTATCATTTATATATGTCATTTTCTTGTGATGTAAACAAACAAAACAATATATAACCATAGGCAATCTAAAATGAGTAAAAATAAGTTGATAATGAAAACAAATAACCATAGGTTCATAGCTAGTAAACGGTTTGAAGGTTTTCCTTTTATCTCTCCCTCTCTTTCCGTACAAAACTCAACCTATTCTCATAGATTTGGTCAAAAACTTTATCACCAACAAATATTCCCTTTTACTAAGTAAGGGATAAGAGACCAAATTAGCTATACTACTACTCCATTCCAATACATTGAATCAACAGTCACAACAAACAAACTATTTTTAGCATATTCAACTAAATGACATTTCAATTAACCTCTTTCTCCTTCCAAACTCACTTTCTTTTCCAAAAACTCAACTAAAAATCATTGAGAAAAACAAACTCAAAATTTCTTTATTTGTTCCTATTGTTATTGTAACTATAAAAAACATTCGAGATGCAATCCTTTGAAGAAAAGAACTAGCATCTCCTTTCACGTAACACAGCACTTATATCTATCGTTTCTTCTCCCCCTCTGATCTACTAATTATCATCAATACATTTCGCTCCTAGTAGCGGTGACCGGTAGTTCTTGGTGGTGTTGATTGTTATAGCGAGTTGTGCTGATGAGCGCGCACGTAGCGGGGCTTGTGCGCGCAACAACCCCATCAACCCTGTCGTCATCATCAGCAACAGGAACGTTTATAAAACCAAAACCTACGAAAATATCTTCTTATTCCCCGTTGTCTCATTTTCTCTTTTTGTTAATAAGATTATTATTATTTTCACTATCAATATCCACCCGCGCCACCACGGCGGCCGAAACCTCCCCGGGTACGAGCCAGGCGCCGACGGTCGACGCCCTCCTACGTTTGAAGGCAGGAATGAGCAACACCAAAGCCCTAATCAGCTGGAACTCAACGATGCCACCGTGCACGGGAAGCAAAAGCAATTGGGCCGGTGTCCGTTGCTGGAACGGAAAGGTGTGGGGGCTTCAGCTCGAGAAGATGAACCTCATGGGAGCTTTTGACATGGAAGCTCTCGTTCCCTTGATAAACCAGCTTCGTAGCATAAGCTTGAAGAACAACAATTTCAACGGTCCAATGCCACAGGTCAAGAAGCTTGGACCGTTGAAATCGCTGTTCTTGTCCAACAATCATTTCTCCGGGAAAATACCGGACGATGCGTTTTCCGGCATGGGATCGTTGAAGAAAGTGTTCTTGGCGAACAATGATTTTACCGGCAACATACCGTCTTCGATCGCGGCGTTGCCGAGGCTTATAGAGCTTAGGCTTGAAGGAAATAGATTCCGGGGACGAATTCCAGATTTCCCGCAGAGTAAGAGCAAGCGTTTCAGGAACTTTAATGTCTCAAATAATCGATTGGGAGGTCGCATTCCTACGTCATTGTCCAAGATGCCTATATCGGCTTTTGAAGGTATAGTATACATATAACTCATGAATTCCATTTTCAATATCTTTTCGTTGCTTTTAATTATATAATATTCGAAGAGCTAGAGAAAGGTACTTGTAAATACACATAAAGTAATATATAACTCTAAGGAGAAAAATGATTCATGCATGAACTACTACCTGGTGCATGTCAACACTACAGAAAAAAACTCGCGAGCTGTCACAAATATATGGATTTCTGTCACATAATGTAATTTGTGACAGAACTGCTACAAAATATTTCTGTCATTGTTTGGGTTGTCACAAATGGTTGTGACAGAAATTCCTGTCACAGATTTGTGTTTGTGACGGAAATTTTAATTACAAATGTGTGTTTGTGACAGAACTGTGACGAAAAAATTTCTGTCACAGCTTGTAGCTTTTTTTGCAGTGTCAAATGCATGTACGTGTGAAAATGAATCATGGTTGTTGATTACATCTATTCTAAGAAGGTATTCACTATAAATCTAAGTTGCCCAAATAATATGGATATTATCCACTTTCTATCTATCACAACATGACAAATATCTTACATGTATTTGTCATGTAAAACAGCTGCATGCGCTTCCGAACTCTAAAGAGTTGGAATCATTTTATATCCAAGTACATTATGTGTGTTTATAATTAGTTTCATACGTAATTTGGTGCATGTATGCATGCAGGCAACGAGGATTTATGCGGAGAGCCTCTATACAAATCATGCGAGAGACCATCGACGCTCACTAACATTCTAATAGTGATGGGTGTGTTGGTCGGATTAGCCATCGTTATAGCCATCATTTTCTTGCTGCTACGCAACCAAAAAACCCCACCCACCAAACCCTACAACGAGCCGCCTCCGGCGGCGTCTCTAGCCAAGTCGCAAAGCCGATCTGCAGCAACGTACCACAATCCGAACCAAGTGCACCACACAAAGGCTCCGGAGCGAGTAAACTCCGGAGGCAGCTCCCCGAGGACCCCGACCAATTGCTTGGGCAGAAGAACAGGCGGCAACGAGATCGGGAGGTTGTCGTTTATTAGAAACGACCGAGAAAAATTCGACTTGCAAGACTTGTTGAGAGCTTCCGCGGAGGTGCTGGGAAGTGGAACGTTCGGGTCGTCGTATAAGGCAGTGGTAGGAAACGGTCAGTCGTTAGTGGTGAAGAGGTACAAGTATTTGAACTGTGGAGGAAGAGAAGAGTTTCATGATAGTATGAGGAGGCTTGGGAGGCTAAACCATCCCAATTTGCTTCCTCTTGTTGCATATTACTATAGAAAAGATGAGAAGCTCTTGATTTGCGACTTTGTCCCTAATGGTAGTTTGGCCAATCAACTTCATCGTAAGTATATATATACATCATCATTTTGTATAGAGTGCCCAGAATCTCAACTATAATTTATTGACTGAGAGACAGCCAATAAATCATGGCTGAGATTCTTTTCGTTTTTATGTATTTGTCTTTTGATCATTTCCTAGTAGATTGCTAGCTATAGCTAATCAAATCTCCTTGTACTTGGATATATAGGTAACCATACGGCAGAGGAACCGAGTCTTGATTGGCCAACTCGGTTGAAAATAGTAAGAGGAATAGCCAAGGGTCTCCAATACCTATACAAGGAGCTTCGCAGCCACACGGCGCCTCACGGTCACCTCAAATCTTCGAATGTGCTTCTCGACAAGTCGTTTGATCCCATCTTGACGGACTATGCTTTGGTCCCCATGATCAATGAAGAAAACGCCCGTCTCATCTTGGTCTCTTACAAGTCCCCCGAGTACGCCAATACGGGTCGCATTACTAAAAAAACCGACGTTTGGAGCCTCGGGATCATCATTCTAGAGATCTTGACCGGGAAGTTCCCCGAGAATTACCTCCTCAAGGGGCACGATTCGAGTGTAGACTTGGCGAGTTGGGTTAACTCCATGATCAAGGAGAAAAGGACCGGGGAGGTGTTCGATCCGGAAATGGAGGGAACCAAGAATTGTAAAGGCGAAATGATCAAACTATTGAAGATAGGGCTCGGTTGTTGCCAAGAGGATGTGGATTTGAGGATGGATTTGGACGAGGTTATTGAAAAACTTGACGATCTCAAAGACGTGGATAGCGAAGCCGGAAGCTCTCCGTTTACGGTTGCTACTCCGGAAAAGTTATCCGACGTCTCAATTGGCTAATTTGATTATGGTATTTCTAGCGTGTGACGACTTTTATATGTGCAGGAGTTAAAATTCAACATGGTTAGAGTTTTGGGTTGTGTTCTAGATTATAGGTTGGACGTACATTTGTGCTTGTTGGTGTAAATTAAGTACTTGTTTCTATTAACTTTCATGTCCTTTAGAGCAATGTTGCACCTAAGCTAAGTGAATAGGATATAGTAAAAATAATAATGTAAAACTAAATTATATTATTCAAAAAAAAAAAAAAAAAGATAGCTATTTTCAATGATCTTTTGCACTTAGTTAGTTACAGCTGTACCAAGTGGAAAGATGTTGGTGTGTATATATTCATAGATCTTATATATACACAAACTTAAATGGAGCATAAGATCGAGCATGAGCTCAAGTTTTATTCAACAATAGATTCAAGTAGAATGAGTTCATACTATTGAAACGAGTGTTTATTTATTCTTTTCAATGCCATCAAATATATGGATTTACCATCTTGGGACTTTTTAAAGAGAAAATAAAAGTTATATACTTTTATTTTTTTCGATGTGGCAAACTAAAAGAGGATGTGACAACTGTTTATGTAGGTTCAGAAGTGAAATCAAACAATATCTAAGAATAAATTAGTAAATGTTGTATATTTTATTTTCTATCATCGTGCATTTCTTACAACAAGCTTAAAATTCATGAAAAAATAACACTTATTTTGAGACAAAATCTCACCTCATCCCCTTTGGGGACATGTGTAGTTGTGATTGCGCCACGTCAGCTTACATGCATATAGGTACATGCACTAATCGTTTACGTAAAACATTACACTTTTTTAGGAGTATTAAACACTAGTTAGTAATACGAGTAGTGTAGGTCCTTAAGAGCACTTCAAAGTTGATGTGTTTTTGGCCACCTGTCTGTGATGGTTGCAAAACGGGCCCTCGGGGAAGATTTTCGGAATGGGTCGAGGAAGCCACCCAACGTTAGTAAGTTCATATTAGAGGCTTGAGAGCTCAAAAATAGCACCCAAGTGCGCGTCTTTCTTAGCGTATAGCCCAAAAACAAGCCGTTCGATCGTAAAACGAGCAGTTTTACAGAAACGGCAACCACGGTCCCTAAACACACCATAAATTCAAGCAAAACCCCATCGTTGGACAGATAAGTCATAGTAAAACGCGGCGGAATTTTTTTTTCATAATACGAGTAGCGTAGGTCCACCTAAAAGCTCTTCAAAGTTGTTGTGTTTTCGGCAACCTGTCTGTGATAGACCCCTTTGCAAAACGGGCCCCTAGGAAAGTTTTTCGGAATGGGTCGAGAATATCATTCAGCGTTAGTAAGTTCATATTAGAAGCTCGGGAGCTCAAAAATGGGATCCAAGTGCGCAACCTCCTTCGATTGCAAAACGAGTGTTTTTACATAAACGGCCACCACGGGTTTTGAACACACCACAAATTTAAGCGAAAACCCACCGTTGGGAAGATATGACATAAAGGAACGCGGCGGAACAAAATTTTCCATAATACGAGTAGCGTAGATCCACCTAAGAGTTCATCATAGTTGTTGTGTTTTTTGTCACCTGTCCGTGATGATACCCCTTTGCAAAACGGGTCCCCGGGGAAGTTTTTCGGAATAGGCCAAGTACATCACCCAATGTTAGTAAGTTCATATTAGAGGCTTCG
>JAYMTF010000488.1:0-35185 GCA_036897485.1 Pelargonium nanum | reverse complement strand
ACTCTTCTTACAAAATAATTTGTTATAAGTCTATTTTATTTCATCTTATACAAATGCATAGAAGATACAATAATATTTTGATGAATAAAATATAAATTAATTCATTATTACTAATCGGTGTAAAGCCTCCCGTGCAACGTACGGGGTCATTTGCTAGTATATGAAAATCTAGGGTCGAAATGAAGCAAAACCCTAAGTAGGGGCCAACTCTCAAATGAAAACAAGTCAGGGGGCTGGAAATAAATAACCCAAGAAAAAAAAAAGGCCAGTTCCGAATTATTTCCGTTTTGATCGTGATTCAAATTCTCTGCTCTTCCTCTCCAAGTTTTAGGGTTTCAGGAAATCTTGCAAGAACGAAACGACCGCATATGCAGCAGCAATGTTGGTTCAACTGCCTCGCTTGACCAACTCTCTCAGAGACCCATTCGATGTCGACAGAGCTTATCTCCACCGCAAACTCATCCTCAAAACGCACGACAAGCCTCCAAAGTATTCTCCTCTCACAACATTCTCAATTTTCCTTTTTCATCTCTCTGTTTGGTTGTCTGGACGATGAAATTGAAATCAAGAACCTGAAAAAAATACTTCTCGCCATTAATTTGGCTGCTGATCACTGCACAGTTATCGAAATTATGATTAATGATCTGTTTCTGTTGAAACGACGATGTTGTTTGAGTTCTTTAAACTGCTGATCGATTTACAAACGCTATGTCAAATTTAGCATTAAAACGTTAATTAATTTAAAGTTTTTTGAATTTATATGTTTTGATTTTAAATATGTGGAAAACAGTTTGGCCAATTCACTGGAAGAATCCAAGTTGGCACGAAAGATAGTTCATAAATGGGAAGAAGGTATTTGGTACTGTAGTTCTACATTTTAATGCAATCCTCATTGCTGCTTATTTGATTAAGCTCATATTCTGGTATGCATATGTATTTATGCAGCTTCAATTGAAGTGCGTCAGTGTTACAAGCAGTTTATTGGTGCTGTGGTGGAGTTGATTGGTGGGGAAGTAGCCTCCGAAGAATTTTCAGAGGTAGCGGTGACTGTTTACCGTCTTTTTGGTGGGCCAGTGGAGAACAATTCAGCTAGAAATATTGCTCAGAATAAGTAAGAATTCAGTTTCCCCTTATTATGCATTGGAAGATGAATTTGGTTTGATAAATTTTTATTCTTGTAATGTTAGGTGCAGGCTGGTTTTACTTATTGTTTTGGTACTCTAATTGCAAGGTTTGGATTATTGTGAGTTAGTAGTGGTAGAACAAGAAGGCGACTGGCAATCAGTCTTCGAGAAATTATCTTTGTTTTCCCTGTTCAAATTTCACCTAGTTATGACGGAAGCCAAAGATGTTTTAAAAGACATTTTTATTCCTTGGTTATTATGATTTAATTATCTTGAAGGTGTAATTTGACTTGAAGAAGATGACACTATTGATAATTATTCAGAAATGTTTAAATCAAACGAGAATTACAAAAATACAGAGACCATGGTTGTTGAATATGGAATTTCGCAGTATAATATTAAGATCATAATTTTTCTTTTTGTGTGAAAGACGATCATAAATCTGTGTACAAGATTCTTATGTAGTGAGTGATATATGCAGGTTAGAACTGCAAAAACTTCTTGGTCAAACAATTTCAGAGGCTAGATTGCAGCAAGTTGTCTTGCTTGCTCGGAGGCTCTTTGAGTTGCAGCCTGATAATCATGAGGCCGACCTTCTTTCAAAGAGGCACGCACATGGGAATGTTTATGAACTTGAATTTGGTGCTAACTTTGTTTTCCAAGCACCAACTAGGTTTTTGGTGGATGTTTCGTTGGAGGAGGGGGAACTATTAGATGACGAAAGTGGCGAACCTTCTTCTTTCGATGGTGGATGGTATGGTCATAATGATCCTACACAAACTCATTCCATTGGTGATGGAGGGAATTTCAATTTGATTTGGTTACGAGATGCATGTGATCAGATAGTTAGGGGAAGTACTTCACAGCTTTCTCGAGATGAATTGGCAATGGCCATATGTCAAGTGCTTGATTCAGCGAAACCTGGCGAGGAGGTACTGTTAATGATTCTTGTCTTTCTAGTTTTATCGGTGTAGTGGCTATTCAAGTGTATTGGAGCAACTCAATTTTCAGAAATTCTTATATTTAATTTATTTTAATATGTGAAGATAGCTGGTGATTTGTTGGATCTTGTTGGGGATGGGGCATTTGAAGTTGTTCAAGATCTTATATCGGTAAGGATAATTTATTGTTGTTTTAATTTATTAAATCCCTCTCTCTCTCTCTCTTGGAGTTGGTAGTGTTTTTTTTTTTTGAAGTGTATCCCTGTGCTCAATTGACCTGTCATCTTTCTCTTATGTGTGATTATTGTGATGATCTTTGAATCATTTAGATTTGACATATATGCGTTTGCTTGTGTTCAAATGCACTTCTTGTTTCGTTGTCTCCTTGGTTGTCTAGTTGACGTGACCTAAAATGATAACATTCTTGGTTTGATCATCCAGTTTGTGGTTTTCTCTATTAAGGGAGACAAATTTGTTTTCCTTATCTAATTGGTTTAATTTAAGTTTGTCAAAGAATAGAGTTTTTTCTTCATTTTACATTTTATATTTGATGGCCTAATGTTCTTGAAGTTTGTTCTCAAAATTTTATTCTTATTTGATGTTAGTGTTTTCTATGTTGTTTCCAGCATCGAAAGGAACTTGTTGATGTCATCCATCATGGCTTTTCGGTATTGAAATCTGATAAAATGGCTTCAAACGCTCAATCTCGTATGCCTAGTTATGGCACTCAGGTAGGTGTTAGATCTATATTAATGAATTGCATTATTAAGTATTAACTTGCAAGTAACTGGAGGTCTATTTCTCACACTAATAAGTCACTTCCCACTTCTCTCTTAGGTTACTGTTCAAACTGAATCTGAACGGCAGATTGATAAACTTCGGCGCAAGGAGGAGAAGAAAAATAGACGCGGAACTGAATATGGGCTGGACAGTGAATTTTCTGCTGCAAATTTTTCATCTTTGCTTCAAGCAAGTGAGAAGAAGACTCATATTGATGATCTGGTTGGGACAGGGCAGGGCCCTCACACATTAGCAGTTACTGCACTTCCTCAAGGGACTGTCAGGAAGCATTTTAAGGGCTACGAGGAGGTCTTAATCCCTCCTACGCCGACAGCAGAATTGAAGCCTGGTGAAAAACTGGTACATTTTTATTTTTTTTATAATTTTTTTTGGCATGACACAAATTCATTTATGTCATTATAGAATACTAATCTTACAAGAAGTTTGTTTATTTTTTGTGTTTGCTCTTCAAATTGAGTTACCAATTTTGTGAAGAAAATTGATACAATGCCTTGTGATAGAGCAGAATGTGACATTTTAGTCTTTTATTTTGTATTTTTTCTAAGTGTTTTTTTTCAAATTCTGATCAAATATTGTTTTTTTTTTCTTCATGTGGAGGTCCTTTTAATTGGTTTTCAACCTCATCTTTTTATGGCCCCTATTTTTCTCTTATACTTTTATGCCTGCAGTTTTGCACACAACAACAAAAACAACACTAACAACAACATGAAGTAGTTTGCTAGAACCATTATCCCTGTCTATATCTATTGATTGAGATGTGTGCTGACTAACTTCTTTTTCCTATTGATCGTTTATCTCTATATTTCATTTTGGTTTTATAAATGGGGTCTGCTTGTCTTTTGTGAGGCTGGCTTGTGTTGACTTTGTGAATAATTCTCTTGATATTATTGATGAAATTATGCGAAGTATATATAGGCTCAGTAGAGTCCTATTTTAGATAGAAACAAACAATGATAAGATAAATGATAACGCACCAAAATGGTCTCTATACTATTGGGAATGAACCAAATAGACAGCAAATTTGATCCCTTTACTATCCAAAAGTGAACCAAATGAGACTTCCGTCAGTTGACCGTTACAAATGCTGATATGGTATTAAATATATTCTAAAAAATGCTTATATAAATAAGATTTTGTACAGTCAGCAATTATGTGTATTCAATACATTCTAAAAATAAAAAATAAATAAAAGTTTCACACTTAGCTCCTATGTGGCATTAGATATATATTTTAAAATAAAAATAAATGAAAGTTTGCACACTCATCCCCAGCATGACTCTATTATATATAAATTAATTGATATGTGTAATTTATTATAAATAAATAAATTTTTGTTTTTTAATGCCAAATCAACTTATTTAACCGTCATTTGACGGAAATGACTGTTTTGGTTCACTTATATACCTAAATTTTTGTAAATGACTGTTATTTGCACAATATTTCCTCTGTTTCAATATGAGTGTCCATTTTCCTCTTTTGTTAATTAGTTATGCATGAATTGCCAATATCCTTAAGATAAGTTAGGTAGAACTCCTTGAGTTTATTACAAGAACACATGGGGATATAATGGGGAAAGTCCAATCTTAACAAACTTATCCTTAATTTTTTTACAGAAATAGGATATTGAACACTCATTTTGGGTCAAAGGGAGTAACGGGAAACCAGGTTTTACAAAAGTACATCAAAATCAAAAGTTCACCTCATTTCATTCATTCATTGAGCTTCCTTGTACAATCTAGCTCTTTGTATTCGACGAAGATAACAAGTTCACCTCATTTCAAGATCAGATTAATGTCTTTATCTATTAATTATTGCATTTTAAAAACGAAAAAAAATTAATGGAGTGAAGGACAATAATGTTTATGGATTTTACATTTTTGCCATGCAGAAATTCTAATTACTACTAATGCAATATCTTACAAAACCTAAATGCTCGACAGAACAACAATAAATTGTTAAATACATCTCTTTATGTTACTGAACTGCGAGCCTATTCAGAGTAGCTTTGCTGATAGCTACTGCCTTTACTTGTTACAATATCAAGTTTGGTCACCATTGTTTTCTCTACTATGTAGCCAGTAGCCACTACTGGTTTAATTCTCATCTCACTGAATTGTCTTCTATTTTTGATACATGATCAGATTGAGATAACGGAGTTAGATGACTTTGCTCAAGCTGCTTTTCGCGGTTACAAATCTCTGAATCGTATTCAAAGCCGGATATTCCAAACTGTTTACTACACTAATGAGAATATTTTGGTGAGCTAGATTGCTATGCCAATATCAAACTCTTGGCGGTGTTGCTTTAAATGTTCCTTACCGATGAGATTTTCATGCACATGCAGGTTTGTGCTCCAACAGGAGCAGGAAAGACAAATATAGCTATGATTTCCATCTTGCATGAAGTAAGAAATCCATTGGCTGGGCCCGACTTCCTTTGCTATATCTCTATTGGTTTTGGGGTTTCATAATATGCCCAATTCTTGACCACAAGTTAATGGTGTCATGGTATATAGGAGATGGTATAATAATCACATTTGAGTCCATAGAGGCCGCCTTTTACTATATGTTCAATATGCTTTTTGTATTTGAACCTCTTAGTTGAAGCTAGAATGAATATTACCAGATAGCTTGTTAGAATGAATTTTTTTTTATGCGATTCTAAAATTTCAGACTCCTTGCTGAAAAAGAAAATTTCCTTACAGAAGTCTCATTGCTATTCACGTTTCTTTGTGAACAACTAACATAAGATATTAAGATTGCACCAGACCTATTTTAGCCATTTAAAATTAGCTAATGTTTATAGACACATAGTTAGTTCAAACATGGAAAATCTAAAAAGTTTAGTCATGGGACACATGAAACGTTATATACTACTGTGTGTTTTGAGTCATTGATAACATCTTAATTGTGACTTTGACAACCATTAAAAAGTTCCTTGAGAAACATGCATAACATCTTATAGTTCTATATTTCTTTTAAGTTCCAAATTTTGATATGTACTAATCATAGAGGGAATGTAAGGATTTGATGATTTTGGCTTGATGAACATTTGGGATTTGTATGATCAGTAAGTGAAATGTTTTATCACAGATTGGGCAGCACTTTAGGGATGGCTTCCTGCACAAGGATGAATTTAAGATAGTCTATGTTGCTCCCATGAAGGTAAAACATATCATATGCTATTCTCTTGTTTAGACTGTGTTTGGGAAGGCTGATTGCTGATTCCTGGTCATATTTATTCAACAGGCATTAGCTGCAGAGGTTACATCAACATTTAGCCACCGTTTATCTCCATTGAATATGATTGTTAAAGAGCTTACTGGAGACATGCAACTGTCTAAAAGTGAACTTGAGGAAACTCAGGTTATTTGTTACTAAGCTGTGTGTACTTGGTCTGGCTGTGACACTTTCATGTGGGAACTGATGTCTTGCCTTTCTATCTTTTGTCTGTCAGATGATAGTGACAACACCAGAGAAATGGGATGTCATTACTCGCAAGAGCAGTGACATGTCCCTCTCCATGCTAGTAAAGCTCTTAATTATTGATGAAGTGCATCTTCTGAATGATGATAGAGGTCCTGTAATCGAGGCACTAGTTGCTCGAACCCTTCGTCAGGTGATGTATAGTTTTTATTTCTTCTCCAAGTAAAGTTTTAGTGAATTATCATTCACGGTGCGTGCAACTGCAACTTGGGTTATTCGTAGGACCATTTAGAAAAAATTGTAAGCAATGGTTTAATAGTAGTATCTATCCCTTGAGAAGTTTTCGTATTTCTACCTGTGTTATGGCGGAGCTGGGAGGGCAAGAGATGAAGTCACAATAGTCCTCATAGTGCTCATACTTATTTAAGAAAAGAGTCGTTACTTTCTAGAGAACTTTTTTGCTAAATCCAAGTACATTATTTCAAAAAAGAAAAAAAAACTGTATATTCACTCTTAATGTAATCTTATTCAGCCATCACATACTGGCGAGTTTTGGTTGAAATGCCATTTTTGATTGTCCTATAGACCCTTATATTATTTTTATTATTTCAAGAAATACATTTTGGTTATATCAAGTTATCAACGATTCAACATAAACATGTCAAACTTACTTTGATGTCTTCAAGTTATCAATGATTCAACATAAACATTTCAAATGTACATAGATGTTTTAGTCCAAAAGTTGGGTTTGTTGATATTGATATGCTGATTTCTTATGTGTATATAATTTTATGGTGCTTGTATAAGTCAAATACATAAACAATGACCAGCTTTGTAGTGAATGCATTGGGACTAATAGATGCTTGAATTATAATATTCTTATTTGTTTTACATGTTGAATCCAACCCAAGTGTTTGGCAGGTGCAAGTTGGTAGAGATCTAGATATCTATCACTGTAAATCTTACATGTAAATGTTTATGTGTTGAATAGATAACTAGTTTTGTTCATGTTTAGCAAATTGAGGATGTGCTTAAATAAAAGCCTTTAGTTTGGTGAATTGTAGCTTTCTTAAGTAGCTGTTACTTTTCAAGCTGAAAGAGATTAGTATCATTCTAGCATGGCACTGTGTTACTTATACACATAAATAGTGTATATCTGAGCCGTAGCTTCTACTTTTTGACAGGTGGAGTCAACACAAACAATGATACGAATTGTGGGCCTTTCAGCCACTCTACCCAATTATTTAGAGGTTTTGTTGACGATTTGGTTGCTATACCTATAATTCTCTAAATGTTGAAATCTGAATGTCTTATTGCTCTTCAATTTTGTATATGCTTAGTGTCTCTTCTTGAACTATTAGGTTGCACAATTTCTTAGAGTTAATCCTGAGGCAGGACTCTTCTACTTTGATTCTAGCTATCGTCCAGTGCCTCTTGCACAACAGTATATTGGAATTAGTGAGCAGAACTATGCAGCTCGCAATGAGTTGTTGAATGAGATATGCTATAAAAAGGTTATTTTTTTTTAATCCTTTTCCTTTTGAGCACCAAGTAATTCAATCTTCAGGTGGCAATTCAGTGGACTAATGACAATCTTGTGCCAGATTGTTGATTCATTAAGGCAAGGTCATCAGGCTATGGTATTTGTACATTCACGGAAGGACACTGCAAAAACAGCTCAAAAGCTGGTACAACTTTCTTTATCCCATTTAAATATGTTGTGGATTACGGAGTTCTTTGGGTTTCAGATTTCTTTAATGGAGGTGTTGATTGGTAATGTTCTCTATAGGTTGCCAGATTTCAGATTTCTTATGTCCTTCCTTTCCTCTGTTATTCGCTATAAAAGTTCTAACATATATGTTTATAATATATATTTTATTATTTATTATTTTAATTTATAAGTACCCCACCGTACTCGTAACTATATATTTTGAAAAATAGCACTACCGACCCCGGGTACTGATCAGTGTATGGTTGTTACGGTGTGCTTAATAGGCAGAACTTGCTCGAAGAGATGATGATTTGGAGCTTTTCAGGAACAATACAGATCCACAGTTTGCTTTGGTAAAGGTAAGGAGCAACATAATTTGTTTTTTATTTATTTATTTAAAAACCATGGTATTTTTTGTTCATACTAGATCCTATTTTGCATTTCAGAAGGACGTTATTAAATCCAGAAACAAAGATCTTGTTGAGCTCTTCGAATATGGCATTGGTGTTCATCATGCTGGTATGTTACGTTCTGATAGAGGTCTCACTGAGCGGCTTTTCTCTGATGGACTCTTGAAGGTATAGCTCATTCAGCTTTGTCTTTCCCGTTAGTAGTTGTAGTTCTGGATCCTGGCTGAGATATATATTTATTTTTCTTAAATAATTTGCTAGGTACTTGTTTGTACAGCAACTTTGGCTTGGGGTGTGAATCTGCCTGCACATACTGTTGTCATTAAGGTTTGTTCAGTTGTTTATATTTTTAATATTTATATGTTCCATGGTGACTGGTTGTATAAATCTGGAGTTTCCCCAGAGCAACAAGCAAATATAGGGGGTACAATAGTCTAGATATATGTAATGAGTTTAACTTATTTTCTTGATTCACTATGGCCTTATTCTTATATCTTGCTTAAATTTCTTCTCTAGGAGCTGATGTTTTTGGAATATTTTGTATTTTGCCTTTTGCAAATCTGGATAGATCTGAGAACTGTTGTCAAACTGCATATCTAACTTCTAAGTTAACTCACGCTGATACGATTTGTTGTGACATTGACATGTTACATTGTTGTTGTATACCGCTTATATTTTTAATTGTCGCAGATGACATTTGGTTCCAGAAAGGTCCTCTATAGCATAAGTTTATGTAGCCCTGTAACCTGTAATCTGATTTATCTAGTGTCGTCCTACAGGGCACCCAATTATATGATCCAAAGGCTGGTGGGTGGCGAGATCTGGGCATGCTTGATGTTATGCAGGTAAAACATCATTAAAATATTTCTTAACTAGGGTCAGTTTTGCGCTTTCTTTTTCTTTTAAGGATTATATATCAAATTGGTGGTTGAACTATGTCCAAACTGCCAAATCATTGGCTGAACTTTTCGGACCAACAAATAATTGAGTTGAACTTCAAGTTTAGTGACAATTTAGTGGCTGCCATTAGTATCCAACTATCTGTTAAAGAGCTCCGTTAGAACTTGCTGATGTGGCCTTTATAGCTGATGTGACAGGTGACTTGATCTGACATTAAAACCCTTATATTTAAAAATAAACTGAAGTGAGGCATGTCACTCATTGAATCGTATCTTTTGATAATTATAGCCTTAGTTTTTCTTAATGACTGCCATCCTTTACATCCAACTCTTTCCTTATTCACCTACTAACACTAACTCAACTTTCCTTCTCCTTCCCCTACCTACTGCTGCTCATCTCCATTGTTCCTGGCATTCTCAAACTCTATATTTATATTTTTAATTTTTTTAAATCACCATTTGAAATTAGAACATAACTTTGAAAATTCGTGACTTTAAACCAATTGAATAATAGTGAAGGCTATTAAGCATTGAACCTTGGATTTATTAAAATTACAAATCTAAAGATTCTTTAATGGATTTTATTTTTCAATTGCTAGTCTACAAGTCCAACTTTTTCCAGCAAAGTCTCAAAACAAGAAAACAGCAAAACCTATCTAACCATCAAAAACTAATTACCAAGAATTGCACTTTTATAATTTACGGTTATCCTGAAAGTATTATGATCCTTGAACTGAAATTTTCTCTCCCAAGTCTCAAGTTTTGTTTTTCCAAAGCTATCAAGTTTCATTATAGAAACCTCCAAAAGCAAAAAAAGCAATTTCCGGCCACTGGAACCACCACTCAACCATCACGCAACACACATATATCTAGAGAGAGAGACCTCTTTGATAACTACCAAGTCGCCTTTGTAGTGCTTTTTGGCAGCCACTGTACAATGACACTTGAGTTTTGTACCCTCTTTTCTCTCCCCCTCTCAAGATCTATCCCTAAACACCCCTTCTTTAGAGAGAGAGGGAGAGAGATCCATGTACACAAACACCACAGTCCCAATCTATGTTTCTATGTAACTGAGGCCAAAAATAGGAGACGAGGGGGAGAGTCAAAAAGAGAAAAAAAAAGAACCATAAAATGTAAAGATAAATAATTAATTTTGTAATGAATTTATTACATGACACCTGTCTATAAAAAAAATGTTTTTTAGTTGATTTTTTGCTATGCCCCCTCTACGACAACACTATTGTCACGTCAGCAATAACTAATGGACGACCTTAATAGAGAGTGGCGACAACCACTAAATTGTCACAAAAGTTAAAGTTAGGTCACTTATTTGCTAGCCCGAAAAGTTCAACCACCATTTTGTTAGATTTGTCAAAGTTTAGCCATTGGTTTACTGATAAATCTATTTTATTGTATTATAAAGATGGATTTGGTTTTCATTATTTTTTTGGTATTTAATGTTCAGATCTTTGGACGGGCTGGGAGACCTCAGTTTGACAAAAGCGGTGAAGGAATTATAATTACATCGCACGATAAACTAGCTTACTATTTACGACTGTTGACAAGTCAACTCCCCATTGAAAGTCAGGTAGCTACTTCTAGAGCTTGAATGTTATAATGATTTTACTATATATACCAAAATAGTGAACCAAAGTAGCTCATTTATTTTAATTGCTTTACCTATTATTACTATTTTTCCCTTGATAATATGAAATATAGAGCTAGATTTTCTCCCCAGCCTCCTCTGCCTTTATTTGGCCAGATGAAGCTGAGATTAAAGGCTATTCCATAAGAGCAGTTATAGAAGGGAATTATCTATGAAACACAAATTTGTCAATTGTAGTCACAAATAGGCCGGATTCATGAAAGGATTTTGATTCACTCCTATTAATTGAGATTCATGAACTGATACGCATAATTTATTGAATAAATTGTAAATAATAATTAATAAAATTTTATTTGAGATTTGACATGATTCGTCCACCGGATTTGTGAAATAAACATCTTCCACTGCTCCTCTTATCTTCTACTCCTTCACACAGTCAAACCTCCTCTTCTCTAGCTTTTCCATCCACAACAACCTTTAATGACCTCCTCTCTTCTCCGGAACCTTTGACTTCTCTCTCAACCTAAGCACAGAACTCATCAATAGCTCTCCATTTTGCTAACGAATTGAGGAACTCAAAGTCACTACTAGTTGCTGAGAAGAGTTGTCTATTTTTTTATCAGCATAGAATAATATATTTTAATAATAAAGAGGACTAAGTTTCCAAGGAGGAAAAGCGGCCTCATTTGAGGTACAAGAAACTCCCATAAGATAGTATATAAAAGGAGCAAGATGCTAGACAAAGGATTGATTAACAAAACACTTCAAATTAGACTAAGGTAGGCATGATATAGAATCCATGAACGTTCGGGCTTTACAGCTAGACAGGGATGTTCGGTGAGTTAGATCAATTGGAGCATGAAAGGAATTTGAGGCAGCGTGGGATCCACCGACCAAAGAAAGATGTCCCGATGAGGCAAAGAAGCTGTGACTGACACTTTGGCATTAGACAAGCACTTGACTTTTGAAGTGATGATCTCAGTGTATTCGTCTTGATCTAGAAATATTTTTACATTTCTAAGAAGCCAAATATTCCACAAAGCGATATGGCTGACTAGATTGTCCTTGAATACTCCATTCCATTGAATAAGATCATTAACTGTAGAATGGAGAGCTAATGGAATTTTGCACCAAGAGAGGACCTTCAACAATACTTTCCATGTTTTAGAACACTTTAACTACAACTGTTCTACATTTTAGAAGCAATAAAACTCCTCTCTCGAACTTTCTTTATAACAGAAATGGTTGTGCTTGGGGAGGTGAATGGATTTTAACTTGTCGGGTAAGGAAAATTTAGAGATGACCGATGGAAGGGTGACAACTGAGGAAGCCTTAGCCAAATGAAAAGAAAAATTATTTACTTATTGTTGTTTGGGTTGGAGTTGTGGACAATATTGGGAAGGCTCTGACGGGAATAGTAACAAATGTATAATAATGCATACTTCTTAATTACTTATAACATATAATTATGATTATAAATATATTAGATATTTGATTATTATTTATTATAAGGATTCTAAGTCAAAATTAAGTTGGATTAAAGTGAGCCACTAATAAAATGAAAAAACCTCATTAAAATGACCTGGATCCAACGGTCTTGGGTTTTATGAATGCATTTTAATGAGCTGTTATATTCTGGTTGGCTTTGCTTAGCCTAAGGGGAAAAACCTTGGCTTAGGTTCTTTGTTCTCATTATTAATATATATAACATATACTTTTAATTAAAAAAATTATGAATCATGTCCTATGTTGTATTTAAAATGACCAATCTCGTGTTCGAATTTGCTTGTCGTATCGTGTCATGTGTCCGAGTTGGTGCATCATGTTAAACTTAACTCAAACCCAAAAAATTAAACTTATAGGTGGGGGGCTCGACTAGTATATCAAGTGGCGACAAACTTCACATTCTTTCAATGTGAGATTCTTAACACTCTCCCTCACGTGTAGATTGAATAAGAGAACAGACCCTGCACATGGACTAAGAACGAAGGGAGCTAAGATAGATAGGTCACTAGACCGAAATAAAATCAGTTCTAATACCATGTTAAATTTGATAATGGGCTATTTATAATGGTTTGAGCTTCTCATACTAAAAGGTGTACCTAGCCCCTTCCACAACTGATGTGGGATTACCCAACATCTCCCCTTGCACATTGGGCCTACGTTGGGAAGCAACAATCTCATGGGATAGGAAAGAGATGTTGTAAATATGTTCTCTGATATCATGTTAAACCCAAAAGCTTAAATTGATAGGTAGAAGATTCAACTGGTATACCAAGTGACAACATACTTGACATTCTTTTAATGAATAAGAAACATATACTCCCACAATGAATGTTGTACTTGACTTTTCTCAAACGGTAAAGATAATTTTGTAATTGACTGGATTTTCATTTGTATCTTTGTTGTAATAAACTCAAAGATTGCTATAATTAATTAATTCAAAGGATAAATTGGGAGAGTAATTTTGTTATTTATTAAAACGGGATGTGAATACAAGGGGAACATCCAGTTTTAGTGTAATTGGCACTTAAAGTGGGATGGAGGGAGTATTTGCTATGACTTTCGGTTAAAGATAATTGTCTCATAAATATACTATGGTTCACTTCTAATTTTGTGATTTCTTTCTCTGTTTTTTGCAGTTTATCAGCTCATTGAAAGATAATTTAAATGCAGAGGTAGCATTGGGTACTGTAACCAATGTTAAGGAAGCTTGTGCTTGGCTTGGGTATACCTATCTTTTTATAAGGATGAGGTTGAATCCTCTGGCATATGGTATTGGATGGGACGAGGTATTTCTATGAACTGCTCATGTTTGTTTCTGAAGCAAATATGACATCGAGGTCTTAAGATAACCTAATTATTGATCTGGACAAATAAAACTAGATATTTCAATGTTGGACCGTGTGATTCACATCTCACCTTTCGTGTTTCCTATTAGGAAGGGCTGATCTTATTCTGTTTCAGTATAAGAGTGCTTATGTCTGGTATCTTTCACATCTGTGTTTGACAGGTTATTGCAGATCCATCTTTGAGCTTAAAACAAAGAGCACTTGTAACAGATGCTGCACGTGCTCTTGACAAAGCAAAAATGATGAGGTTTGATGAGAAAAGTGGGAATTTTTACTGTACTGAACTTGGTCGCATTGCAAGCCACTTCTATATTCAGTATTCCAGTGTTGAAACATACAACGAAATGTTGAGGCGTCACATGAATGACAGTGAGGTTATTGTTATCCTTTTGCGTTCACTTGCATGCATCTATCAGCATTCTATGTATAACAGAATTTTTCGCCACCATATCACTAGTTCCTTAGTGAAAATTGATTGATCATTTAATTCAGTGTCAGTTTTGGTTTTGTTGGTGCACACGCCCAACGGCGTGATAAGATTATTAGTTATTCCTCACGGTACATTCAATATCATTATTAATGTTGGTCTTACTTTTGATGCTATACAGGTAATTGACATGGTGGCTCGGTCTTCTGAGTTTGAGAATATTGTTGTTCGAGATGAAGAACAAAATGAGCTAGAGATGTTGGCACGAACATCATGCCCATTAGAAGTTAAGGGTGGTGCTTCGAATAAACACGGCAAAATATCAATTCTCATTCAGGTCTTTATTTTTCCCCTTAGCAGTACTGTTGACTATGAATAAAGTGATACAAAAGTTAATATATGTATGCTGTGTATGCAGCTGTACATATCTCGAGGTTCAATTGATACCTTCTCACTCGTTTCTGATGCTGCATATATAAGTGCAAGCCTGGCTCGTATAATGCGGGCTTTATTTGAAATTTGTTTGCGGAGAGGCTGGTGTGAGATGACGTCGTTTATGTTGGAATACTGCAAAGCTGTGGATCGCCAAATTTGGCCTCATCAACATCCCCTCAGACAATTTGACAAAGATCTTTCTGCAGAAGTTGGTTCATTTCTCTTTTCTATGATTTGCTCCAACTATACTGTTCATTAGATCATTTAACATGTGGCCTTTTATATTAGATTCTTAGGAAGCTTGAAGAAAGAGGAGCTGATTTAGATAGACTATGGGAGATGGACGAAAAAGATATTGGAGCACTGATACGTTATGCACATGGAGGAAAAGTACATCTCTTTTTTATATATTGCTGCGTTCAGATATATATTTTTTGTATTAAGTTCAAATGATGGTTTGATTTATCTAACTACTTTTTTTTTGGTCATGAAAGTTGGTCAAGCAGTATATAGGATATTTCCCTTGCATCCAGTTGTCAGCAACAGTTAGTCCAATCACCAGAACTGTTTTGAAGGTAAGTTCACGGTGGGATAATTTTTCAACATATTTTTATCTGAGCACATGAAACTTAAAAGTTTAATATCCTATATTGTGATCATTGAATTCAACTATCAGGTTGACTTGCACATAACGCCAGAATTTGTATGGAAAGACCGGTTTCATGGTGCTGCCCAGCGATGGTGGATTCTAGTTGAGGTGTGTTAAAGATAAATCTTAGCCGTAGATCTTTATCTTAATCTCTGTTGGTGTGATAATCTTTTTTTTTTTGTAATGTTATGATAAAGTTAATCTCTTAGGTATAGCTATGTATAAGATTAGCTTTATCACATGTATTTATCTCTCTCATCTTGAACATATCCCCATGTAAGTTACTGCTATAAATATATACTGCAACTCTCTATCTAAAATGTATTGAAGAGAATTCATATAACTCTTTTAAGGTGCTAACTTGAGGACAGCTCTTTTTCTTGTTAGTATTTTGAGAAAGTGGTCATCACATTTTGAACATGTTGAAACTTTAGAAATAACTTTTTTGGACTTTGTGCCTGTCAGTAATTGCTTGAGCTTACAGTTGTTGGAGAAGGAGAAAACTGATCTAAGCCCTGATCTGATTCATTTTACTATCAAGATATAATAATCCACCACAAACCCTATTGATACTTTTAAATTTTAATCTAATAGTTAAAAGATATTGCACAATCTACACAGATGTTGACCAGTTTCGGTTTTTACACTAGCTCTGATGACTTGATCCTTCTTGCCATCCTAGGATTGTAATGACAATGAACTACTTTATTAACTTGGAAAATTCTTATGTCTAAATTATAACTAATATTATTTTCTTGTGTAATAAAAAACAAAGTTGCGTTTAAAAAAAGCAAATTATATTTAAAAAGCATGCATATGAAGTGAGGGGTAATGATTGTTGGAGTTTAAAGGGTCAATCCAAAAAGAAGATGGTTATAAGTTTTAACAGCCTATATAATTAAGTGTAAATAAATATCTTCTCCAAACCAAATTTTAGCAGTTCAGTTCAGGTAGTTTGATGACCTTGGTTGCATGTACATATTAGTTTGATGACCTAAATTTAATTTTGTTTTGCTTGGTTAATAATATGGGTTTGAGAATAATTTATTTTCAGTATCCTTGGTATGAAATGATTAGATGCATATTGTAAAAGAGTTGAAATAGAGCCCTTATCAACCATCTGTGCAGGATTCTGAGAATGATCACATTTACCATTCAGAACTTTTCACACTGACAAAGCGAATGGCCAGAGGGGAACCTCAGAAGCTTTCCTTTACTGTGCCAATATTTGAACCGCATCCACCCCAATACTTCATTCGTGCTGTTTCAGATTCGTGGTTGAATGCAGAGGCTTTTTACACTATATCCTTCCAGAATCTAGCACTGCCAGAGGTATTATTTTTCCACTTCTTTTTTGGAAGGGTAGGGTATGCTCTAGTGTATGGTTTTCAAATTGAAACTTATCGTTGGATGAGGTTTGTCTAATATAATGGCTATGCTTTCTTAAGGCTGGAACTTCGCACACTGAACTTCTTGATTTGAAACCTCTTCCTGTGGCTTCAGTTGGGAACAACAATTTTGAGGCATTGTACAATTTCTCACATTTCAATCCTATACAAACACAGGTTTGATTCAGTATTTACCTTGAAGATATCTCTTTCATGCTCAACATTTATTGGTTACACGACAGCATCTTGGGCCTTGATGCATTTTCTTGAAATGTGCAGACATTTCACGTTCTGTACCACACAGACAATAATGTCCTCTTAGGTGCTCCTACTGGAAGTGGAAAGACCATATCTGCCGAGCTTGCTATGCTTCGTCTCTTCAATACACATCCAGATATGAAGGTGTGATCTACCTTCGGTGTAATATAAAATAAAATATAGATAAGAATAATGCCTGTTAAACATATAGAAGAAGAGTTATACTGCAACAGAATTAGACAAAAAGAAGTAAAAAGTAAATATTTGCACAGTGCGTTAGATCCTATGACTATGAGGTACCAATTCACCTTTTTTGTGAATGTGTTAGATTCACATGGTGGACGCCGACACAGGAATCCAATACTCATTTGAAAACAAAAAGATGGATTGTCATGATTTAGCTTGCATGTTCAAAACGACTTGGCATGTGGAAATTGAAGTTGTTAGCAACTATTGTTGTTTTTAGTTTGTAATGAAGACTTGGATTCTGAAATTGACACTGTTAAAATTTGACTTAAATATAATTAGGAACTACAAGTTCATATAATTTATTACATATAAATATATCTTTTAATTTAAAGTTTACATGGATGTATCATGCCCCATGTTTTTTTGAAAATGATCAATCATATGTTTGTATTGTTACTGTTTACCATGATTGACCATGTAAAAGAACTCATTTCAGGGACTGTTGGATTTATATTTATTTCACAAAATTATAAAAACAATAGGTTCCTTAGGTGAACCATTTCAAATTTGATCTCTTAGTTTTTTTGTTTTTTGTTTTTGTCTTACTGTACTTTGTTAGGTTATTTCTATCCTAAATTGCGATATGCTTAATTCTGTTTCAGGTTATTTATATTGCACCTTTGAAGGCTATTGTTCGGGAAAGGATGAATGATTGGAAAAAGCGTCTGGTCAATCAACTTGGAAAAAAGATGGTGACGACATGCATTTTTCATGATCAGTTGATTGACATCTTGGACTGATATTGATGTTGTAACAGAATATATATTTTCTTTTATCAGGTTGAGATGACTGGAGACTATACTCCTGATCTGACGGCCCTCCTATCCGCAGATATCATAATATCTACACCTGAAAAGTGGGATGGTATAAGTCGTAATTGGCATAGTCGAAGCTATGTTACAAAGGTACTTTTTCTTGGGTGTTTAATTTGTACAAATGTTACATATTACAATTTTATGCCTATGCATCTGCTTGCTTGTTGCTTACATTGAATGTTTTTTGACAATTAGGTTGGGCTTATGATTCTGGATGAGATTCACTTGTTAGGAGCTGACCGTGGACCCATCCTTGAGGTATTTACATAATTATGAGACATTTATTAGTGTCGTTCATTATTATTGAAATTTATTAAAAAATAATTTGAGGGGGTGGGGGTATATCAAACTCAATCCTTCCATCACCTCAATGCACCTGATTTTCAAGCTAAAAACTTTTTTAATGTGTAAAAGTAGAAGTCCCAAAAAAATAAAAATAAACTTTTGTGCTTCATTTCTGTTCCAAAAGTAGAGTTGGCAATTCAGGTTTGAATTTGCGGGTTAACCCGACCTTTTTGAAAATTTGGTTCTAAGAAAATCGACCCACAAAGATTGCGAGTGGGGTCAGATCGAGCTGGTGAAAATTACAGATTGGATTGGGTTAACCCGAAACCAACGAGCAACCCTCAAGAAACAAAAAGGATTGTATTTATAAACTTAGCTTCCCCTTCTCTCATCAATAATTTGTTTATGTACTAGGATGCATTTTTGTCCTTATTTTGCTCGTGATTAAATATTAATATGATTAGTTTCCTTTAAATTATATTGTTATGATGCAACTTAGTTTAATTGTATTATTTGTTATATGTGTTATGTGGCAAAAGTTACTAGTAAACCATAAAAGTTGTCTTAGTTTGTGACTGCAAATTTGATTTTAAGCAGTTTGAGTAAGGGCCACACCGCTCTATCTGGATTGAGTTTACTATATTCAATCCGAACCTGAATTTGATCTGTAACTTGAATTGCCAGCTTTATCTTGAAGATTACTTTATTATGAGGAACTGCTATCGGTTTTGTGGGTATTTTTGTGAATTTTGACAAGTAAATAAAAACACAAGTGTTTTCTGTCATTTTCTTTAGCCGTGAATCTGTATCCAACATGATAAACTTTTATTGTTATTGCTTTAAACTTTTAGGACTGGCTTATTTTTTCTTGAACTGGAAAGTTTCTAAATGTTTTTAGGTATCTTGTTCTTATCTTCCAATATGAGAGATTGCTTGTGAAGCGCATCCATTTAGCCTGGTCCTAATATGGCCTTTACAGTACCTCGCTCATTGCTCAATCTTAGATTAGTTCAGAGCATGGTTGTTAAAATATCCGATTCCCGATTCGAGTCGATTCACCCCTTAAACGATTCAAAATCACTATTGAATTCCTGATTCGGCCAATTTCTCTCGATTCTCGATTCGATTCTTCCGATTCGACCGATTCACATATGTTGGGTGATAAGAGGCTGGTCGTACCTAATCAGCTCAAATATGTCTTGACCCTTATTGAGAAAAATTCATAAGTACTATTTTTTAAATGTTAAGTTGGTTGTTTTAGTTTAAACTATTTTTTTCCTAATAATAAATTATATATGTATCATATAACTCTTTCTAAAGGTTGTGTGATTATACATGAATCTTCCGATTCAATTTGATTCCCGATTCCGATTCATAAAATTTGCATTTCGATTCCGATTTGAATCACGGTTCAATAACCATGGTTTAGAGTTTAAACAAGGCTCATTCATTGTATCATTTCTAGAACCTAAACAGTGTTATTGTTTATGTAATTATTGAGCGAATTATGCATGTTATTAACAAAGGGCATGCCCAATCGAGAGTACTAAGTGATCAATTAGGATGAACCAAGATCCCTGAAATAAAGCTAATCAAATCAATCTATCTCCTAAATTACAGTGATTCTAACAGTTTCATTACCTTACAAATTTATTGTAAATTACCCGATATTCTTAGCCCATATGTAGGTATCTCTCATGTCTGCTAACTTTGTACTTGAATTGTCCGTACCTTTTCATCTTTTGTACTACTATTTTTGTATCATTACCCTTACAAATTTATTTGAGTAATTATAAATTACTAGATATTCTTAACCCATTTGTAGGCATCCTTTGTCTGTTACCTATGTACTTGTTTTGTCCCTACCTTATCTTCTTTTATGGAGTTCACTGTTACTTATATTGAAAAGTTAATTTTCTAGGTTATTGTTTCAAGGATGAGATACATATCGTCGCAAACAGAACGGGCTGTACGATTTGTTGGCCTTTCAACAGCTTTAGCTAATGCAAGGTGTGCTGTAAATGATTAATATTTTTTGAAAAAAAATAAAAATAAATTTTGTTATATTTTATGTATATTTAATAATATGATATCAAAGAAACAGTGGAACCCCGACCCCGAACTTAGCGGGACACGAGGACAGGGGTGCGGAACAGGGCGGGGACGGCAATTACAAAATCCGCCCCAAACCCCATTGCCATTCCTAGATATATGTATTTGAGATACTGGCCTTGTGGTATCAAAGCTTCTTATGTTATTTTTAACGATGCTCTTCTCTCTTTTTAGTGATTTGGCTGATTGGCTTGGCGTTGGGGAAATTGGACTCTTCAATTTCAAACCAAGTGTGAGGCCTGTGCCTCTTGAAGTTCATATCCAGGCAAGTAGTTACTTTCAAATAGACTGTAATCTTTTTCTTAATGAATGAAGAGTGAGGAGATAAACAGTTGTAATATTTGCAGATTGAACAGTAAAATTGTACAGATACAAACACTAACAAATGGGAGAGATCAAACACGATCCCTACTTTATAGTCATTAGGGTCCCTAATATACAGCCAAGAAGAATATCTTAATTTTCAAATACATGACTCAACACTTCTCTTATGTGCTGATTCTAATCTTTCCTCTCAAGCTTAAGTATATATGTCATATGGACAATGGACCTAGCATGTTACAAATGTAGCTTGTGCGATGTCCTCGAATGAATTTAGTAAAGATGTTTGCCAATGGGTCCTTTGAATTCACGAATCCAGTTGTAGAATCTTTTCTCTACTAAAACTAAAAACAATTTCTATGTTTGGTCCTTTTATGGAACACTGGATTTGATGCAATGACTAATGTTGTTTGGTTGCCACATGTCTAGCAGATTTGACCTATTTTCAACGAGATCATCAAAAAGCAAATCATGGCTATTGAAGCTTTTTTATGTTCTAATATTTGTGGGTTACTTAAGGTTACAGTGTCAATGTTGGTAGATGCTAGATAGGCCAGTGTTCCATCTATGTGATTTCAACCTTTATAGTCTCTTGGCTAATCTCACCTTTGCTTCTAACTTAATGTTTCTTTTTGTATATGCTTGAGCCAGTTCCTCCCCACTTCTTGCTCAAGTTATTGGAATAAAAATTGTTGCTTAAAAAAGTTGAGTTTTTTAGCTGCATTATTGTGTGACTAACGTTTCACACTGCCATGGCGTTTGAACAGGGATATCCTGGAAAGTACTACTGCCCTAGGATGAACAGTATGAACAAACCAGCATATGCCGCAATATGCACCCATTCACCTACGAAGCCAGTTCTTATATTTGTTTCATCTCGGCGTCAGACTAGGCTTACTGCACTGGACCTTATTCAAGTGAGAAACAAACATTATGCTGTGGAAATGAATGGTTACATCAGTACTATAATTTATATATTTTGTTTGCATGTTTAAAGTTTGCAGCTTCCGATGAACATCCAAGGCAGTTTTTGTGTATGTCAGAAGAAGCGCTGCAGATGGTTCTTTCTCAGGTCACTGATCAGAACCTGAGGCATACCCTACAATTTGGCATTGGGTTACATCATGCAGGGCTGAATGACAAAGACAGATCTCTGGTTGAGGAGCTCTTTGCTAACAATAAGATTCAGGCTTGTCTCCTTCAAACACCTTCTTTTTAACCTGGAAAGAAATAAAACTTAATAAATTAAGTGTATTGTCTCTTATAATAGTAACTATATCTGATGACAGGTATTGGTTTGCACTAGCACACTGGCATGGGGTGTAAACCTTCCTGCGCATCTGGTTATTATCAAGGTGAGGCAAAGCGCTATATCTAATGTTTGATATCTAAACATGTTTCCAAGAAAAATGATTGTGCATTTTATTTATCCTATGCTTATTGAGAGTATATTTTGAACGTTTCCAGCAAAATTGTCTGCTGCATTTCTTCCATCTCCATTCTGGATATCCTATGTTTGTGGAGAGTATATATTGAACGTATAGTTAGCTATTTGTGACAATTTTCCTCAGGGAGAATCTCATTCATGCTTTTCTTTTTGAAGTTTAGCTTTTTGAAGTTATTCAGGAGCATAGAAGTAAAGTATTACCTGAAACATACCCTACAAAAGGCCATTTGTAGGTTGTATCTGATTTGTTATCATTTCTGAAGAAAATGAAGCATCTTAGCTCCTTTTGATGTGGTTCTATCACACCGCAGAAGCTTTTTGAAGTTACCAGAAAACGCTACCTGCGTAGCGATCTCTGTTCCTGAGCGTGTCGTTCTAGAACGCGGAACCTCAACGAACCAGGCATGGAAATCTCCGTTCCCATTCTAAGATTGAGAATTATTCGATTAATTATGTTATTACTAAATGTTTAGGAGCGGGAAATCTCTTTTCCCATTCCAGAGAAGCCTACCCCTAACGTTCAAAACTCTAAAATATTAACGTTCCGCGTTTTCGTTTCACGTACTGCAGCGTTTCACGTACTGCAGCGTTTCACGATCCTGGTAACTTAGCATAAGTATCTTCAAAATATGGAGGCTGTTAACTGGCCTGCATGACTTAGTTATGTGTTTTAGCCTACATGTACACTTTTGAAGTAGACACATCCATCTGTTGGGAGAGTCAGTTCCAGTTTTATTTATCTTTGATGCGCTATACTCATTTCTTTCAAATTGAGTGTCCACTTTCCCATGTACACTTGCAATGAATTCATGACTTCCCTCGAATGGTGTTTTGGAATGCATTCCTCTTCAGCAAATTTAGACTGCTCGCACTCTCATCTTCTTAATCGCGTGTGTCTCCATTTCGAGGCAGATGCTATTCTTACTGCTCGTCACTTGATGAATTGTATGCCTTCATCTGTTGCATAATGAAATCCTAAATTCTATCTTTTAAACTCTGGACAATTCTGTCCGTTTTTGCATTATGGGGTGTACTTGCTTTGTTCATGATAAGACACATGGAAGGGGCACGTTCTCAATCATGTCTATCAAATGCGCTTCTTAGGATACTTGTGTCTGCAGAAGCTTTACCATCAAGTTCTCTTCGTTGAATATCATTTTATAGAGGCTTAGCCTTGTTCCACACTTGATTGCAAGTGTGATAGGCTATATAAATGACATATAACTTAGGATCAATTGATTGTCTTAGAATATTACACCGTAAGGCATCAACCATTTTCCATTGAACCGTATCAGCAGCGGAATTATCTGCACTTTTCTTAGTGAGATGGTCTTCTGCTCTATTATCCATTAACCATAAGTCAACCGATGCACCCCATGATATATAATTTGCTCTTCCAGTGGTTTCTAACTAGCTATACAGGACAATGAGTAACAAAAGAAGAGAAATTACCTGTTTTGGTGTGTGAGTTCGTCATAGTAACAACAAAAATGGAACGACTTGTTCAAACTGATCGTTACAGAGATGCAGGCCCAAAAGCTGATAAAAAAACTGTTCTGGACTCGACTGTTGAAGCGTGGGGAAGAGGGACGGCTCGTGGGCGTTAGATGGTAGGCTGCCCCTTCCTGGCCAATCAGGACCCTCTGATTCCAATGATTGTGGATGTGTTACAAACGGGAGCCTGGAAATGACGCAGATCTGGAAAATATGAATTAAGACTTCTTCCTCCAGCGAGTCGCTTGACGGTGAAGAAGGTGGCTTCAATGACAGAGGGCAACTAGTCGGCGCCGTCTGACCACTTGTATGTGGTCAAACAAATGCAAGCACTTGAAAAAATTGGCTGGCTTATACAAGAATATGCTACAAAAAGGGAACTAATTAAAAACTATATTTTCTAATCCTGTACAAATCTTGACTTATGTGCAATCTAACATATCCTAACAACACTGTAAATAAAAGAAAAAATACTAAATAACTATTTAAAACATAGCTAAAATTTGGACAATTTTTTAGCATGGGGGAACAAACAGGATTAGAATTGAAGTACTTGGTTCTGTTAGTATTTGAATTATCTGAAGATTTAGGTATCATACACGTGAAACATTTTACGTTGTGCAATATATGGTTGCTTGAGGCTTGTGTTTTCTACAATTGCTTGTAACATTATTTAATATGAAGTAATAAAAATAACTAATAGTTGATGTGAGAGTTGATAGAACTTATTTATTATTTAAAATTACTAATGCCCTATTTATACAAGAGAATGGGTTCAAACACATAAATGTAGAGAATCGATTAGAAATACGAAGAATCACTCAATCCCTAACTTTAGGCAATCATATATTCAATCACTGGTTCTATTCTCCAATTCTGGCTTCCTCTTTATAGATGTGATGATTACTTTGTTTTCTGTTACTCACAAATTTGAATTTAATTTTTCAGGGAACAGAATTTTATGATGGAAAATCAAAGCGATATGTTGATTTTCCGATCACAGATATCTTGCAAATGATGGGTCGAGCAGGGCGCCCACAATATGATCAACATGGAAAAGCAGTTATTCTTGTTCATGAACCCAAAAAGAGTTTCTACAAAAAGGTGATATAAATTTTAGTTTCTACTTGTGTTATTTGGAAAGTCTTATCTTTTGGAAGGTTGATTGATTTGCGCTGCTCTATGTTGCAGTTTCTGTATGAACCATTTCCAGTAGAAAGTAGTCTGAGGGAGCAGTTGCATAACCACATAAATGCAGAAATTGTTTCTGGCACAATATGCCATAAAGAAGATGCTGTTCATTATCTCACTTGGACTTACTTATTCCGGAGACTGGTACTGTTTCTGATGATTGTCACTGTTAAGTTAGAACAATCAATGAACTGTCTGAATTATATAATCTTGCTTTAGTGACTGCTAGGTGTTCACATGTTCATTCAGAGTTGTAGCATTTATCGTGCACAACTGTTACTCAGAAGTTCATCAACTACTGAAATACTTCTTTAACATCTACTGATATTTTTTGAACTGAAACCTTTCTCAGTTTACTAATCTATCATTGTAAACCTATATTTTCGTGCTATTATGTCTGCATAGAAGGTGATTTTTTTTTCAACGTAACTGGTTATTTTCACTTCGCATACATGTTACGCATTTTTTTTATCATCCAATAAACGTATCATAAAATTGTGTTGGCGTCCTTATTAATGAAAAAGTTATCGGCCAAAACTTTGCTATCTAGACGAGTATTTTAAATTGATATTAGTTGCCAATTCAATTATTTTCATAATTGATGTTAGCAAATACTTTTATATGCCAAATTTACTATGGGCTACTTAGTGAAATGAATTCATATCATGAAAAATATGTGTTTTTCTTTTCTGCACCCTTATCATTCCACTACAGATTAGGTACTCTTGCAATGCTTCACGTTTTACTGATTTGAATTTACAATCTAGACTGCTATATTATGAAATCTAATCTTCAGATCCCCACTACAGTGCAAGCATATTATATTCTTAAAATTAAGAACTGCTTTGGTAGTGAACCTTGACTGTGTTAATGCTATTGTTGTGTCTCTACAAGAAGTCTCATAAAATGTTTTGTCACAGATGGTTAATCCAGCTTATTATGGCTTAGATAATGCGGATCCTGTGATTCTGAGTTCATACATGTCCAGGTATAGCATGTTTACCAAATCAAGGAATCATACGTGCATGGATGCGTCTCCCCTTTAGTGCTATTTGAAATGACAAATTCCCTTTGGCAGGTTAGTGCAAGACACATTTGACGATCTGGAGGACAGTGGGTGCATAAAAGTGAATGAAGATAGTGTGGAGCCCTTGATGTTGGGTTCAATAGCATCTCAATATTACCTTAGCTACATGACTTTATCAATGTTTGGTTCAAATATAGGCCCAGATACATCACTAGAAGTTAGTACTACCTATTTAACATTAGGTTTCCTGTCATCAATCAAAATTGTTAACATGTCTTTTTCATTTTTCATTTTATTTTATCAGCAAGCGTAACAAGTTAACATATGTCATTTATCATAGGTATTCCTTAATATTCTATCTGCTGCTTCTGAATACGATGAACTTCCCGTGCGGCATAATGAGGTATCCATCAAAACTTATTTCCCATACGCATATAACTGTGTGCATAGAATCTGTTAAATTTATGGTGGGCTCGTCAGGGGTCTTTTAGACCAGTTAAAACTTGATTTAGTGAGCTTTTGATCCATCTACTTTCTCTAATATCTTCCTATATTATTGTGCTGTCTTTAATCTCATTTGGAGGTGAAAGCCTCCAGTTTTAGTTAAGAAATATGATTAGTGTATGCTGAAAGTCAATGAGTTTTTCATATTTACATTCGGACGTACAGAATGGGCCTCTATATATAGGATAGAATAGATGGAGTCAACTATACAAGAGGGAAAAAAGGGGGAGCATTAAGCTATATGATAAATATTGATATTGTACTACTCATAATGGCTTGGGCTTCCACTATTTAAAAGTCAACATTGTTAGGTTTCACTTGCAACATTATATGTAGATCATATCTTTCTTATTTATCGAATGTGGGACTTACTTCACTCACTTCAACACCCCTCTCACGTGCGAGTCTCACATTTTTCTTTTATCAGTGGGCTCGACACATGCACAATCGGGTGTCTTTTAAATCTGCACTCTCATGTGTATGTATTTTACTTATACACGTGGGCCGATGCATGCATGTTCATCTGCAAGCAAGCCAGAGACCACATGGAGAGGCAACATAAATGGGTTTAGGCCTGGAACAAAACGAACTTTGATACCATGTTAAATATTCATATTGGGCTACACATAATGGTTTAGGCTTTCACTACTAAACGGTCAACTTTGTTTTGTCACCCTTGTTCGAAATCGTTTAGTGGTGGACTCTGATGCCTTTCTTTCATCAATACAAAAATAACTTCCATCGTGGGTTGACCAGGCATAGAAGCAAATTGGTTCTCTGAAGCCTTGGCTTCTAGTCTTACCTATAAAATAAGTTATGATAATTTTTCGTAGAACTGTCCAAGAGAAAAATTAGATGATTATAAGAAATTATGATACACACAAGTTCGTTTTTTGAATCATGTTTAGTATAACTAATTAGAAATAATAAACGTGCCAGTTCGTGAGCCTATCAAGGCTAAACGAGTCTAAACTCAAGTTCGATTTCAATTAGGGATTGATTATAATGCATTCAAGGGAGTGGGAGTTACTAGTTCATAGGTTGGCTCATTTCAAGCTCGTTAAAGCCTATAAGATAAAAACACACTTTTTGACCCCATGTTTCTTGTTTTGACCATCCTTGTTCGAAATGTGAACAAAAGCAGGGCCGTGAATTATTTTAAGATGTAAGTTAGAAAATAGATGTGGTGGAGGAAAAACTTCTGTAATGATATAAAGTGATGTGTGCTGGCATTCAGAATGCGCGTAGGCATTCTAAAATTTTACACAAAAAAATACGCAGGCAGTGGTTGTTGCCATTTCATCTCAAATGATACTACTGCAACTCAGCATATGGTGATCATTATCAATACATTTTGTTTGCCTTTGTTATAGGAGAAGTATAATGGAGGTTTGTCTGAGAGAGTACGGTTCATGGTGGATACAAATCGTCTGGATGATCCACATGTCAAAGCAAACCTGCTATTTCAGGTAAGAATTGTGTTAAGACAGCACGGTGAACGTGAGTACTTCTCGTTTAGAAAGGAAAGAAAGCGCTCTCTCTCTCTCTCTCTCTCTCTCTCTATATGTATATATATATATTTATATATATATATGTTTATGTTTCCGATTCTTATCAAATCAATTATGGGTTTCAGGCACATTTTTCTCAGTTAGAATTACCAATCAGTGACTATGTCACTGATTTGAAGTCAGTGTTGGATCAAAGTATACGCATCATCCAGGCTATGATAGACATATGTGCTAATAGTGGATGGCTTTCCAGCTCAATAACTTGCATGCATCTTTTGCAAATGGTGATGCAGGTAATTCTCTCTATAATTGCATAATAAAATGACACTTTCTCTAGCCAAATGGTTATATCTTTTGCCTTGTGAATAAAGGGCAGACTTATGATGTAACATTGCTTCTATGAAGGATAAAGCTCTTAGATGTATCATCTAATACACTAAATGGCACATGCCTTTAGATTGTATTAAGGTAAATTTCATTTTATTCAATGAAGCAGGGGCCAAGAGCAATGAAACCTCAGGACCTAGGATCCTAACATATTCAAAACCACCCTTTAAAAATAACTATTTCAGCCTATTTTAAGCCTTCAACTCTAAGACACTCAATGCTTCGTCACACCTATAATCTTCCGAAGTTCATTTTCCCTTCGTCACACCTCTATGCCTGATGAAGGTCATCACAGGTGCCTTGAATGATTCACTTGGATGAAAATAGTTTAACAAGTTATAGCACCTAAGTTCATTTTTTTGCTCATTGTCTTAAGTGATTTTAAATTACTCTCTCTTAATATGAATCCTTAATAATATCTTCTCTATTCTTTCAGGGTTTGTGGTTTGATGAAGATTCATCCTTATGGATGTTGCAATGCATGACTACTGACCTTTTTGCTTTGCTCAGCACAAGAGGGATTACTTCCGTGCAGCAACTTTTGGATATTCCTAAATCAAATTTGCAGACGGTGGTTGGAAACTTTCCTGTTTCAAGATTATATCAGGTGCCGTAAGCCAGTAAATTATTATTTATTTATAAGCATGCTTTAAATTTCTCATATGTTCTCTTCACCTTGAACAATTCATTAATTGTCTTCTTGCCAATGAAATATTTGTGAAATACTGAAATTTGACCTTAGCAATATCTAATTCATTTTAATTCATATAATTTGTTTGAGTGGAATGGTTCTATATGACCATGCATGTTTCTCTACATTAGCCAGTATTGATATAGCTATAAAGATATGAAAGGATTTCAGAACTAGATTATTCTGTACATTGGACTGACACGAGCAGGACACTCAAATCTCCTCCGATGCCCTCACTTATGCTGGCTGTGAAGGTGAATGCGGGTGTATACTAAGATTATCGACGGGCATAGATATTAGAAGGGGTTAGTTTAGATCTATGAAAAGAAATGACTGTTAAATGGGGAAAATGGAAGATAAAAAGAGAAGGGAATATTTAGAATATACTTCAGTATCTAGTTAATATATTTGCAAGATAGTCAACATGTTATGTCAGAAGATATCAGTACAATATGTAAAACCTTTCCGAGTGTCTACTAACCCTACGTTTCACATGCATTAATTCTTCATTTAATGGGCTAAGCCTAGAATACTTTGAGCTGTAAACATGTAGGTCTCCTTAAGGGGCAGAAGACATCTACACTTGATTAATCAATTGCAATAAATGGGCATCTTTACTATTAGGTGCTTACTCATTTTCATTTCCTTTTTCATCAGGATCTACAGCATTTTCCCCGTATTCAAATGAAAGTTAGACTTCAGAGAAGAGGCAAGAATGGTGGAAAGTCGTCCAGTCTAAACATCAGATTGGAGAAGACAAATTTCAGGCGGAATACATCAAGAGCTTTTACCCCCCGATTCCCAAAGGTATATACGAGGTTCACCTTGTCCTTGTTTGCTAGAGTAACAGAAAAAGAAAAAATCTAAATGTCATGTTCTTTTACAGGTAAAAGACGAAGCATGGTGGTTAATTCTTGGTAATAGATCTAACTCTGAATTATACGCTCTGAAGCGAGTTTCCTTCTCTGACCGTATTGTTACCCACATGGAGTTGCCATCTACCATGACCACTCTACAGGTGAGGTCAAAAATATAATATTGTTTCCAATTTATGGATTCCCTTGTCCATTTCGTTTTCTTTTTTGCCGGCTATTGCTTCATCTTTATTTAACTTATTCATGGCTGAGCAATGTTATTCAGTAAAACTGGACATTCATTATAGTTTGGTTTGGATCTCATGAGTTTTCAGCTATGGGACACGTAGACAATCATATATGCTCTTGAGATGCTAGTTTCTTGACAATATTTTAAATTAGACAGAGTGAGGTACGCATAGGGGCAGAGTGGGGTGTATTTTCAGGCAACTCAGCTAATTGCTAGCCCTGATGGACGGACTTAGGTTATGTTTGGGTGCACTACTGCAAGCCCTGATGGACGGACTAAGTGGGGTGTATACTCATGTGTGGTTATGTATATTGCATATCAGTGATAAAAGTGCCCTAATTTTTCTTTTCTATCGTTGTATACTTCAATCTAGTTTGCGAGTTTTTGAATAAAAATATGTAGAGCCATGATCTTTTATCATATCAAGTAGTTAAACATTGTGATTTGTCCTGTTTTGCAGGGGATAAAACTGATTCTAGTTTCAGATTGTTATCTTGGGTTTGAGCAAGAACACTCCATTGAAGAACTTGTCGACACTCGGCAGTTGGAACCAGGCTTATGAGTTCAGTGTTATTGCTGTTGCACATTCACCATGCACTTCTTGAAAATGCAACACATCATGTCAATATAGATGCTGTTTAGTACTTTGGGACTACACATCAATCATGTAGTGTTTGTTTATAGTTTCCCATGTTTTAAATTTTACATTGCATAATTAGGTGAACCGAATTGTAATAATTTTTGGTTAGACTGAATTATATAGTAAATGTTTGTAAACAAGAAATTTTTGTTAGCTTCTTAAAATCTCAAATACCAATATCAAATGTAGAATACACAACTCTATTCGTAACAACTAAATAGTGTAGGTCGTGTTTGATTGAATTGGATTTTAATATTCGTTGTGATACATTATTCAACATTTGATTTAAATGGTTGATTGGAACTCAACATTTGAGTTATAGTTTGTGTTGCAACTTTTAGCTACAATATGAAAACAAAAATTGATTGTTTAAATTGTAGTAGGAGCAGTTCTATATAATAAGAACACATTGCAATTGGCAAATAGAGAGAAACTGTGCAAGTAAAAATGAAGTCAATATAATAAGTCAACACTTGGAACAGAAAGCAAAAACCAACCCCTTGATGTACAAAAACTTTCATAAATTGTACAACTCTATAATGTCTTTAGTGCCCCTTTGCTTATATGGGATAATCCACAAGAAACCGCAAAATCTTGGACATCAAAACAAGAGCAGTAATGCCAGCAGCAGAATCAATTAACTACATGAGACAACCGACGTAGTGTGCTCGGGGATATTCTCTCTGCAGTTGTGGCCATTGCACAAAAATTTGATCAACTATGCGTAACTTGTACAGGAGCAAGCCACTCAGAGATAGTCTTTTCACTCGTGCTATACTTTCCACATAAAAAACTGATGACCATCTGATCCCCACTACCTGCCAGTAAAACTTAAAAGTTAAATCACAAACTCAAAATTTCATTAAAAAAAACAACGAATGCTCAGAGAGGTATGTCATCTAAACCTTAAATAAGAATGCAATCCCGCATAAGGGAATGCAAGTCCCAGGGCCATTGCAGAGAACCTAAAGTTAGAAGAAAGTAAAAGTAAATTATCTTGAATCAAGCATCGTCTGAAGTAACAGCAATGACAAAGAAAAAGAAAGCTACAAGGTTAGAAATGATACCACTTGGGGTCTGATCTTGATCATTAGCCACAGTGCATGAGCTATAGCAAATAAAGTTGTCCAAATTGAGGTGAAGTATGATTGACCAACTTCTCTGCTTCGATAGATTTGCATGAATTGTGCAGTCTCTGCCACCTTGATCCCAGTCTGCGGCAACAACTGATTTTAGAAAGAATTTTCCAAGCTAAACCAGCGATTGAAGGACCAACCGGTTATCAATTGGAAGCATAATCTTTATATGGAAGGTACAACAAGTAAGATATACTACGAGGCTATATATTGTCTAGGGAAGCATAGTAAAATTCTGTCTTCGGATCAATTTATTAACCTCATTTTATTGTTTTTTTTTCCTCGGTTTATCATAACAGTGAACAAGATTTTGACTACCTAGATTGGGATTTACTATCAGCAATACCCCATTAAATACCCTGACCACCTATGTTCTTAGACTATGCTCTCATAATGCTCAGCTCGTAAGTACTCTTCAGATGTTTACTCAATTGATAAAATTTAAACCATCTCTGAATTGTGCAGTTATAGTATCATTATAAATTTGAAAAAGTTTACTCTCATAATACATATTAACAACATCAAACATATGCTTATCTAGCAAAAATATATTCTGAAAGCACAAGAATCATACCCAAATAACCATGAAAAGCAACACACAGATTAGTAAAAGACATTCTTATTTTAGGGGGAAAAAACAAATGTTCAAACTTGACAGGATTAAAATCATTAATAGGCCAAACAAACATGTTAATCATACCAGTAGATCATCTATCATAACCAGTGTAATAATGCAGTATACCTGCTCAGCCAACAAATCCTCTAAAACACGAGCTTTCTGGAGACTCATATTATCAGTTGCTGCAGCAATGTAGCACCTGGGTTTGTACCTATCTTTCTGTAGCACAGACAAAAGATTAAGCATCTCCGCTGTGTGACCCCCTACATAAGTATCACATCAAGTGATAAGCAAAATAGTAATTATCGCAGCAATTGGATTTAAATGGTAACAAGTGTTGGATTTTATGAGCTCTCACCTGAACCCAAAACAATCAGGGTCCTAAGAGGTTGCTGTCGAGGAGATCTCTTGCAAAGGGGTTTTCCGGTTTGATATATAACATAGAGAACACGGATCGTGATGATAGTGATAACAATGATTGCAAGAATGAAGTACAAAGTTGAAGCCATTCTGGCAAAGGGACAAGAGTCTCCACCATTTTCCATTTAAGAAGCTTGGCGGGTCCTTGTTCTTTATTAAATCCCCTGACCAACTAAACATGAATAAGAGAACAAAGCAATAATAAGGCGCATCAAAACAGGAGTAGATGACATTGCTAGCAACATTTCTGTTATCTTAAACATAAATGTAACTAGTCTGTGTGTTGCACACTGTGAATTCATGCTGCCCTCGTTAGTATTCAAATTTTACATTTGTTAAACAATTACCCTACTCATCACTTTAACAAGTTATTCATCTAATGTGAACATTGAAATAAATTAAAACAAGCAGGCACATAGACATGTATTGCGGGTTCAAGAATAAAAAGGCTAAAGCTCAAACAAGTGACTAAGGATACAACGTTTTCGAGTAGGCTAGACCTTGATTTTTCTGGCCATTTCGCCTCAAAGTTCAACCCAACCAATTCTAGAATTTTCAAGCCACACAACAAGGTCCAAATTCCAAAGATTTGAAGTGCTAAAAAATCATATGCGTTCATCAAAAATCATTCACTCACTTGTTTTGAAACCTAAATCATGCATTTCCACACAACAAGTGCGAGGCTCCTGTCTCAGGCCAAAAGCCCCTAGCCGGACTGGCGACACAACCACCTCTCGCCAGACGTTACTTCGCCAAATGCCCTCCATCGCCGGCGACAACAATAAAGAAAAAGAGAACAAGGCACCGTACCTGAGATGGCTGGGGGCCGCAGATGAAGACCGTAACTGGTTCCAACGCCGGAACCAAGAAAAATTCCTATTTTAAAGCTGCCATCCAGTGCTGCGCAGAGCACAGAATTACGGTACACCCTACCACCCCAAATAAATTGATATTTTGATATTTGGAATTAAAGTCACTCATTCTTAATGTTCCAAAAAGAACCGGGTTATAAGCTAAAATCGCATAAGGATTATATTTAGCATGGGGTATGTGGAAGACTCGGAATAAATGGGTCTGGAACAAAGTTAACTTGACAGCTCCGACTATTCAAGCCATGGTTTCGTCTATGCAACGGGGCTGGTTGGAGGCATCATCGGACAGGGCCAGATCGGGGCCGAGCAGGTTGACAGGCCAAGGATCAGAGAGGGTCGAGCATTGGACTAAACCGCCCATGAATCGATTTAAGCTAAATACGGACGTAGCAAGCTTCTCGGGCTCTAACAGGTCCGGGTCGGGTTGGATTGTCCGTGATTGGGATGGGGTAGTCCGAGGAGGTGGGAGAAGGTTGTGGTCGGGTTTGATGGAACCCCTATGGCAGAAGCGCTCACTATTTGTGAAGCTATTCGATGGGCTTGGGATCGAGGTTGGCGCGATTTAGTGGTAGAATCAGATGCGCGGGAAGTGGTTAATGCAATCCAGACTAGAGGGGAGGGTGAAACCAGTGCATTTGGTCTGATTATCGCTGATATAGGCTATTTTGCTGCCCAGTTTAGTTCCATTGTTTTTAATTTTATTTACCGGTCTGCGAACCGAGTTGCTCATGCTTTGGCTAGGTCCGCGAATTCTTCGTTAGATCTCATTGCTTGGGTAGGACCTTATGGTCCAGAGTTTATTGATACATTGTTAATGTCAGACTTAGTTAATTAATAATGCTTCGTGTTTCCTCAAATAAAAAAAAAAGAACCGGGTTATAACGCAACCTGAAATCTTAAAAGAAATCTAAAACGCATCAACTGCTTGACCCAACATGTCTGGATTATATATAATCTACTTGTAATACATATGTAATATAATTAAATAATAAATGTTATTATACTATAAATTATAATTTAGATCCCGTGCAACAAACAAAGTATAAACTAGTTTTTTTTTTGTTTGAAAAGAGATCATAAACTAGTTAAATATACAAATTAGCCATGTTCCTCAGAAAAACAAAAAGGGGTAATTACTGATGGACCCCATGTGATTTACATGTTTTGCAACTAGCACCCCTAAGCTTTTTTGGTGAACTTTGGCATACCCTGTGCTTTCAAAACGTTGCACCGTCAGCCCTTTTGGACGGAAATTGGGCAAAATCGTTAACATGTGCCTTGCACATGATGTCTTTAATTGTGAAATGGCAAAAATGCCCTTACCTCCATTAACATCTTCTTCTTCCTCCTCTCATCACCTACCACTGGACCACCACCACCACCATTGCCAACACCATCCCTTCCTCTTCTTAACCCCACCACCATCCCTTCCTC
>JAYMTF010000487.1:0-35201 GCA_036897485.1 Pelargonium nanum | reverse complement strand
GGTATCCAGAATGGGGCGGTTTTGAATATCGATTCATTAGTAAAAAACCTTCTCCTACTTTTTGGATTTGTATTGTAAAATGTGTGGGTTGTCCAGCCAGACTTGCATTTCTTTCCCATGTAGAAAGACGATGGGCTCAAGACTAAGAAGGTCTCTTGTTAAAAGATATCGGTTCTCTAGTTTTAGTTGTACCGAAGCCCAAATAAGATTATCGAATGTCGTTTGTACTTTATATTAAATCGGCTATACCAACACTTGATGGATATTATAATTAGCAAATTTTGAAAACTGAACTAAAGATCGAATAAAATTACTGATTAAGAATCCGTCTGATCACTACTTTTCAACCAATAATCTCAAGACCCGCAATTTTTCAAGAAACACTTAAGCCAAAAAAATAGGGTGTCCACGGGTTCAGGTCAAAATCATATACATATTATAAAACCAGTTTGGGTCCACAAAATAGCGCCACTCAACAAACACATTTTGCACTAAAAATTCACAACCCGATTTGAAATCTGAATTGACAACTCATGAACACGATGCTGAAAATAAAACATAGTTCGCTCACTCATCTTTAACTTCATTTTGTTGTAGGGATGTGATGGCTCAGTGCTGATTCAATCAGCAAACAATGATGCAGAGAAGGATGCTGACGACAATCTCTCCCTCGCCGGAGACGGCTTCGACACCGTCATCAAGGCAAAGCAAGCTCTGGAATTAGCCTGCCCCGGCACCGTCTCTTGTGCTGACATTTTAGCCCTTGCTGCAAGAGATGTTGTAGTCCTGGTAAGCTTGCTCTAGAACTCGCACCCGAAACCCGACCTCGGTAAAGACATGGGTTGGTAAATCTACACATTTTTCACGTAAAACCCGAACTCTGGATCAGATTTGCCATTTTTAAACTAAAAAATCCCGACCTGAAACCCAAATTGTCATCTCTACAAGTAACTGTTCAGAAGATGCATTAATATTTAACTATTTCCCATTTTTTTCCTGTCTCAGGCCGGAGGCCCGTCATTCAACGTGGAGCTCGGGCGTCGTGACGGGCTCGTCTCCCAGGCATCCCAGGTCGCCGGAAACCTTCCAAAACCTGATTTCAACCTCAACCAACTCAACTCCATGTTTGCCAAACACAATCTTACCCAATTTGATATGATAGCTCTCTCAGGAGCTCACACTCTAGGGTTCTCCCACTGCAGCCGCTTCGCCAACCGGATATACTCCTTCTCGTCTTCGAGCCGTGTTGACCCGTCTCTGGATCCCGACTACGCCAACCAGCTGATGGAGGCTTGTCCGCAGGATGTGGACCCCGACATTGCCATAGACATGGATCCCGAGACGCCACGAACCTTCGACAATGTGTATTACCAAAACCTAGTCGTCGGGAAGGGCTTGTTCACTTCGGATGAGGTTTTGTTCAGTGATTCGGCGTCTCAGGGTACGGTGAAGGACTTCGCGAATAGTCCTGGCGTGTTTAATGGAGCTTTTGGCGCAGCGATGAGGAAGCTTGGGAGGGTCGGGGTGAAGACCGGGAGTGCAGGAGAGATTCGGGCAGACTGCTCAGCGTTCAATTCTTGAAAGCAAAGTAAAATCAGTGTCAGCGATTAACGATATTCGGTTCTTGAAAGCATAAATGCATAATCAATGTAAGCATGTAACAATATTCAATTCTTGAATGCATATATCGATATTCAATTCTTGAAAGCAAAATCAGTGTCAACATATAACGATATTCATTTCTTGAAAGCAAAATTAACGTAATAATGTCAGCATGCAACGTGAAATCAATGTCGGGATATGAGGTAAAACTACCCAAACAGTCCATGAACTATCAGGATCTGACCGTTTGGTTGCTCAACTAATTATATGCCAAAATGGTAACCCGGCTATTGAAAACCGACATTTTGGGTAACCCCGACAGAAGTTTACGTTGGGACCATTTCAATAGCCGAGGGACCATTTCAGCATAAAATTAGCTGAAAGACCAAACTTGTCGAGTTATGTTAGTTCATGGACCATTCTGGTAGTTTTTTCCGAGAATATAATGAGAACTAAAATCAATGGCAATGATAATGAATATTTGTTACAAAGAAGCTTTTTATAATGTTTACAAGATCATGAATCATATAGATCTCACTGAGTAGCTGTAATTAACATTTAGTTACGTACGTACCTGATAATCCGACAGCAATTGAAACTTGTCCGGCGATCAAAGTATCAACTCAAGTCTGAAACCAGCACGGACACTCAGTTTGTGAGAAAAATAACGATAATGAAATGCATAAAACGAGGAGAGAACAATAGCAAGATCGACTAAAACAATCAAAAGTTTACTCCAAATAGATCGGTGTTCGCTTCAAAAGTGGGAAACTATTACATTTCAACATTCAAAACAATTCTTCTCGAACAGACATTTGACAAGAAAACATAAATCATTAACAAGATACACCTGAAACATCAAAAGTTCAATTTGTTTCGCGTTTCTCACTCCGGGATATATTCAGAGAATCAGAAACGGGAAGCTATTCTATAGAAACTCACAGAGTATACAGACACCGCCTAGAATTTAATGTGGTTACGAATAACCTTTCCTTCCATTGAGTCAAGTTCGGGATTTCCCGTAGAGGTTCCTATAGACAACCTTTGTTCGGTAAACAAGAATCATGCTCAAGGCAACAGCTACAAGACACAACCCGGCCATTATCATGGAGGTGAGGAAGAAGCATATTGAACCTTCACACTTTAGAGGTTCGTCCAAAGCAAAGACAGCCGATAAAAATGACCCCGACTTCAGGTGATGGCCGTTATGAGCTTGCTTCTCTGCTTCATAATCATATATACTACTAGCGATTAGACCAGAGAAGACTAGTGAACCAGCCGGGTTTGCAAGAGTGAGGAAATTATACAAGGCCCCGAACTTTTTTAGGCCAAACAATTCAGAGGCGGCAGCGGGCACAATTGCCCAATGAGCCCCGTAGCCGAGGCCAATCATAAGAGTACCAATGTACATTGCCCCGGGCCAACCCATAGCTATGAAGACATGACCAACAGCCATAATAAGTTGAGCAACAGCCATCGCCACCGACCTTGGGTAGGCGTAATCCCTAGTACAAGAATAACAGGTCAGAAGAGTGAGTCAAGATCAAAGTAATTGTAAGAGGACCAACTCAACTAAAAGGTTATGCCAATAGTTGAAGGCCCAACTTTAATTTTCTAGTCTAACAGACCCCGTGCAAGTCCATTGTCGCTTTGCACGTGTTCCATGTACAGGTCTTCTTGCCTTGTGCTGGATTTTTAACAATTTTTTTAATAATCAAGGTTAGAGGCGGCAATTTGGGACACGACGTGTGACCCAACGCAATATAAGCATGTTTGGGCTCAACATATTTATAATTGTGAACTGGTCGTGATGAATAATCCAGCACGTATAATAATCATGTCATGTTCATGTTAGACTTATGAAACACGCAAGACACGCTAACACAGTTGATATTAAAACATCATTTATACTTTTAAATCGTACCCTAGGTTAATGTCAAGTTTGTATTCGATATTTGAGCACAATTATTATGTGTCTTGTTCGTGTAGGCCCAACACGACATGTCATCTCGAATAGCCAGCTCTAAATTCAGGGTGGCGATAGAACTTGTACTTGTGACCTTTAATAACATGTTAGAGGACCAACTCGACTAAAAGTTTAAACTAATGGCTGAAGGCCAAATTTTGATTTTACAGTCTAAAAGTAATCAACATCAACGAGAAAAAGAGAACGGCATGTACCTTACTATAATCTCGGAGAAGTAACCTCCACCAATTCGTCCAAGAAAGTTCCAAATGCTGATCAAAGATACAAATATATGTGCATTATCATATCCAAGAGATTGGCTCATCTGACCAAGATTATCAATAACTGTCAGACCGGAACCAGAACCAAGCAGAAGCGAGAAAAAGATGAGCCAAAAATCGGCTTTGATTAACGCCTGCATCAGCGTGAAATCCTCCCCTCTATGCGGACCCCTTCTCCTTTTAACCCTAACCGCTCCTTCTGCGGCTGCTTGGAATAGTTTTGATTGCAATTGGGCGATTCTTTTTTGCCTCTCTGATGCCGGAAGCAAGTCAACATCCTTAGGCTTCTCGTCTTCCACTTCACTGAAAATGACCTCGTGTGCATCGTGATCAGACTTCCCGGCTTCTTGTTTGTCTTGCGTTGGAAGAAGAGCCTCTTCAGCTGAGGATCTTGACCTTGGATCAACGTAAAAGCTCAATGACACGGGAATCACAACAGGAATCAAGATGAGGACGAACAAGATCACAGTAAAAGTGGTGATCACGGTGTGGTTCAATTCAACGAGATCTTCAACGAGCATGACGCCCATCAAATAAGCAGCTAATAGGAGGCAGACGCTATAGATAAACGAGAAACTCAAATCATCAGTTGGTCGGACTTGCCTGTGACCTTTAACAGGCCTAACGATGAACATTAGTGCAATAACTACCATCGCTGGCCCAACAGCTACCATGAAGATAAGAGAGGCGTGATCCGGGGAATGGATCATAGCGTATATCTGAGTCATGATTGCACCACCCAATCCAGCAAAGCCCTTCAATATCCCGACCACAGGACCTCGGCTTTTTGGGAAGTTTTGCACACAAGAAACAAGAGCAACTGTGTTGAAGTAGGTCTCGCCATTTGTCCCCACAAATATAAGAACGCACATCTGCACACCGATATCCATTTTTAACCAAGACTAATTATATATCCTCGAACGAAGAAGAATAGAAGTGCTTAAATGCAATCTGAAGCATACAAATAGTAACAATGAAAAATCAATTTGAGAGTCACAGTAAAGTATAACTAGACACATTTATAGATTCCAATATTCTATGATTCGGAAGCAATATATCAACCAAACAGATGTCCTGAATTGCTGCTTATCTTTGAAACTTATGTATCCTAGCTCGGTAATATTAGCACACATGTGCATGAAAACCACTTTCCATAAATATGATTTATGCACTACGTACACATTTCAGAACTCGAGACCTATACTTACAAAAAACACAAAATTCTCGAAGTATATGACTAATAGACGAACAAGTTAAGTGTACTGTTCCACTAGCATACCAGAAATGTATTTCTATCAACGAACTGTGAATGATAGAAGCAGATGATATTTCAGTGACATCATCTTGAATCTCAATTTTATTTCATGGTAATCACACAAAATGCAGAGAAACTCAAAATTACCAAATTTAGCAGATCTGCAAAAGAAGCCAAATTACTTTTTTCTGAGAGGAGAAAATCACTAAACATCTGGGAGGAGAAAATCACTAAAAATTCATAGTTCTAAACATTTTTCTATAAAATGAAAAAAATAATGATGAAGAATTCCAAATTCACATCATTAAGAAAATGTTAAAGATAATCATAAACATTATCCAATAATATTGACACAGACAATATAATTGAAAATCTACTCCCAAAATCATGGGAGACTCAAACTCTCAAAGAACCAAAAATAGAAACTAAACAACCCATTAACCAATAAATGATACCACAATTTTTACTTAACAGAACAATAAGCACAAGAATTAGTAACTAATAATAACATTTGAAGAAAAAAATCTTCAAATTTCATATTAAACATGAAGAACCCCAGATTGATATCATTCAAACATTATCCAATAGTATTAACAGAGAAAATAAAATAGAAAATAAGCTCTGAAATCACGAGACTCAGAGAACCAAAAATAGAAATTAAACAACCCATTACCAACAACCACAATTTTTCATAAAAATACGAAGATAATGACAGAAAAAAAAATCGAGTTACAACAGAGAAATCGGAAACACATGCCACGCAAAATCAATCAAATCAATACTCATCTGAAGAGAAATTCAAGTTTGCTTCACAAATCAACACGAATTTAAAAAAAATAGAGTTTGTTTTGAAATTGGATCGGTAGTTACTCACCACCCACAAAGGCAAAACCGGAGCTCGGCCGGTAATGACGAGCCAAACCAATCCATACCCAATAAAATTCTGCATAGCTCCGACGAGCAGAGCACCCCAGAGAGGCAAGACCTCCACCAAGCTCCCGGCCAAGAACCCGACACTGTCACCGAGGTCCTTAGCCACACCCAGCCTCGCAATCTGCTTCTGATTGTAGTTCAAATTGCTCTTGATCACCGGCGATATGCTTCCGAACAAGTACCCGATTCCGGCGCACGATTGTATCCACATTGCGGCCACGAACACGAGCCATCTGTTGTTCAGGAACGCCCCGAAGCTCTCCTGAAACCGACCCATCTCGGCACCGATTGGAGAGCGAAATTGCGAGACTGAATCGAATTTTTTTTTCTGGGTCTGGTTCGAATCGTTTGGAGGTGAAATGGGTTGGAGAGAAAACGGGATATTTTCGACGAATTTGTGGAGAAATTGGTCTTGGACTCTTGGGCTTGACCTGGAAGAAGAGAAGTGATGTTCAATTATAAGCAAATGGACAGAGGAAGGAGAAGAAGAAGATAGTGATTGATTGTGAAATTTTAAGTAAAAAATTGTTTTTGTAATTTGCAAAGAAGGCCTTGTTTTTCAAGTATTTGCATATTTGCCACTGTTGTGTCCTTGGCCTTTGGTAGGTATATTTGTTGTGGATAGAATTCCTTTTTTGCCCCTTTAATTTATATGTTTTTATTTGTGTTATGTAATTATTTTTTACATAAAAAACAATGGAAACATTTGTTTCATGTATGATTATGAATGTGTTTTTTATGTATTATTCCATAAGTAAAAATTTGAACTCATAAATAATGAACTAATGGTAAATATATTTATTAGCAAAACCTCAATTCTAGTAGGAAATAAAATTATCTATCAAAACTCTAAGAGTTCTCAAATATTAATACGTCATAAGATAGAAAAATCTTCATATAAGAAAAAAAATTTCGACTGCCTACGACAACGTAAATGCAGTCAAACAAATAAAATTAATTGCGAACTCATTTCGAATGCACTAACACAATTTTCTTTCATTATTGAGACGTCATTTTTGGACTTTTTTTTACCTGCGTCATGATGCACTTTAATTTTTATTAGGTATTTAGTTAATCAAGTTTGGCTTATACTATATTATTATTTTCACCACAATTATAAAAATTAAAAAAATTATGCGAGAAAACCTTATTTTCATATGTAGAGTCATTATTATTTTATTGTCTTGCATGAGTTGACCAATTAATACATCATTTTTTCAAATTATTTAAAATAAAAGTTCAACCGACCAACATCTCTCGAATTTTTTCATGCCTTTTTTCCACTTGACGAATAAGATTTGAACCCACAACAACTTGTATTTCATTTTTTTATTTTTTATTACAATTAATAATTCAGTTGATACTTTCTCTTATAGTCTTTTTAGTTTATTTATTTTCTCCTTTTAGAACAAATTTAGCACTAAACTTTTTTCTTTCCCCTTATTTTATGGAACATATTGAACCTTTAAATTATTTTATTCACATGTCCCATATTGCTTGGATGATATTGCTCTCTTTTGAAGAAAAAAATTGTATATTTTATTAAGCAAAAGATAAAATTATATTTAATTGTATATCTTTAATTATCCTAAAGGGGTGAAATGGTAAATTTAGATAGAAGTATTATTGATTTTGGAGAAAATAAGTCACGAGTGATCATCAACACAAGTTACTAGTACTGTAACTTGACAATAAAATAATAATGGAAAGAATTAATTATTGATATTTAAAAAGTAATAACATAGACTCATAAATGTGACGCGTGACGGAAAGAGATCAAACACATTTGAGCTCACGCAATATGGTTTATGAACTGTGTTGGAATTCGCATCTAAAGTGAAACGTGTCGATGATCAATACGACCAAATATTGCTTTGTGTGGAGTATGTACTTGTGTACTTTAAAGTCATGTGAATGACGTTTTGAATATCTGATTAATTTTAAAAATGTTCGGATATTTTATTCATTTTTATTTTCAACTAAAGTTCGAAATATGAACTTTTTTTCACATGTTTTTGTTTTATATATCATGATTTTTAAATTATTATATTATGCATCAATTTGTCAAATATTCACTGCATGTTGACCTCTCGTGAATTATATCCATCACTATAAACTCTAAAAATTTACTAGCACGGACCCACGCTTGCATGCATCGTTTTCAGTGATGTCGTAGTGAGATCGACAAGCTTAGTATTACATGAGCTCATACAACTGACGAAATAAAATCGAACACAGGCACTTGAAACCCGATTCATATATAATTTAGGTGGAAAAGTGAAAAACCGGCTTAAAATTGACATCCCGCACTCCTATTAGTTTAGACTCGAGTTAGGCCTTTTAATCTCGTACTAAAAAAGTTCGACCATGTCAAACTTGATTTGCCAGCTCATCATGAGTTTACAGAACTTGCAAATTAAACCAAACTTGCGAGCATGACCACATATCATAGATTTTGTTAGTTTTTAAATCAACAACTGACTTCAAATTTGAATTGTCACTTCTAAGTAATTACCGACGTTAGGTTAATCCTTGCAGCTAAAGAGGGTGAACTCTCAAACTAAGATATTGCAATGGGTTGACTCTTGTACCTTCCCTCAAATCTAATAAATTGCAATGAGTTAATAAAATTAAAAAGATAACCGACCCTCAATTTAATATATAATTGATTGTTTTCAATAACATGTCATTTTTATTTATTTTATACATGAAATTTTCAGTGAATATTTGAGTCTGTGATGGGCATTTGTGTCATTTTGAAGAAAAAAGCCACTAAAATAAATAGATAAAAACGTTTATTTTATGAGAAAATATAATTTTTTCTCAACCTGAAAAATAAAAAATAAATAAATAAATAAATAGAAATTCACTTGTTGCTCCTTGCTCGTCCACCACGTTCACAACACAATGATGAAAAATGATGAAAATAATTTAAAAATAAAAATAGAATAAAACGGTGTGCATGTTGTGGTGGACCCGTGAATTTAAATGTCGTTTTATGTATAAATGTAAAATTAAACACATGCTCTATAAAAATACTCTTGTCTTTGTCATTTGAATAATAATAAAAATAAATAAATAAATAAAGAATCTGTCCAACAACAGCTTGCACATAAATGACAACCAAAAAGTGGCTGTCTTTATTTTTGTTGCTTCCTTATAAATAATGTATTTCTTTTGTTATTTTTTTGCTTCCCAATCTTATAAAATACATTGATTTTCTAGTTTGAAAAAAGTTATATAATATGTCCAGTTGATTTTTTCAAAAATAAAATCAAAATTTGTTATATAATTATTGAATTAGGATGCTTAGAGGTGACAAATCAATTGTTGGTAGGAATTGGTAGACTCATACAAATCCAAAATGAGTAGAGTTCATTTGAGTTTTGTGCCTGATTCAAATTTTACTGAGAAAATGTGTGAAGTTGTCCAACCCAACCCGCAAGTTCTTTAGAAACTCTAAACTCAATTTCGGCCCAAGTTCGGGTTCATTTTATGGGCCATGATTTCACAAATTTTTAGGTTGAATTTTGATTTTGGATCCAAGTTGTCATCTCAGCCAATGCTTACCACTATAATTCACCTTTGTTGCATAAACAACATTTCTACCAAAATTTCAGCATGTAGATGTACTATAACGTTATTGAACATTGCACCAAATGAGTACTTATAGTGATAAAAGTCTCAATCTAGACATCAAACAAAATGTTAAGGGTCGAGACTTGGCCAAATTTGTGCTGGCTTGAGTAGTCATACGGTGTCCACGAGGGTGGGCTTTGCGGCTCTGGTCGTGACCGTAAAGACGTCTGACCAGACTCACAGTCGTGGTAAGCTTTTGTGGGCGTGTCCAATACTTAACCTCATTTCCTTCTTATTGATTCATTTTATTTGTGTCTTATTCGTATTTCGTGTGATAATGTGATTATTCACTTAGCCTTTATAAATTCTTTAAAATTAACATGGATAAAATCCATAAGGTGTCATGTTTTATTTATTTTTTAAAAATATTTAAAATATTTTTAATAAATAAATAAATAATATTTAAAAATAAATAAAATAAAAATCAAATATGGCTTTTTGATGAACAGAAGGTCGTATATATCCTCAGAAATGCCACGTATTAAATTGTCATCCAAAACGAAAAGATAGTTGTTGTGGGCAAGCAATTTGGATTATATGATTTGTGACTTTATGTGCAATTTGCAAATTAATCAGTTTCTTATATAGATAAATTTTTGGTTTTGATTCTTTTTTTCCAAAACTGGGTTGATACACACAATCACTCAATTTGTTTTGTCTCACTTTTAGGGGCACACAAATTTCAAAATCTATTTGCAATATTTATTTAAATAACAATAAGTAAACATGAAAATTCGGACCATGGATCATAATATCGTCACAACTTATCGTAATAAGTCTATTAGCGTCTCTTACAAAATTGTATATACCACACTAATTATCGTTTTTTATCTTTAATTTAAGTAAAAATAACATTTGACCAAGCATTTTATTATATATAATATTATTTTAATTGCATTTTTTAGTACTATTATAACAAGGGAAATTGCACAAGTGTTTGTGGAAAAAAAATTAAATACAAAATAAAGAAAGATAGTTGATCAAGTACAAAATGGTACAATAATTAAGGATAATGTTAATTTTTTGTCTACTATATATGTGAAGTGGAGAAAATCTATAGCATTTGTATGATGAGAAATATTTGTCACATATATACAATATTTAATAATTAATATGAGACTTTTTTTAATAATTATTTAAAAATGAGACTTTAAAATGAATATTGAAATGTAGAGGCATCATTTAAAGTCAAGTGGGTAGGGTTGTGGACCAACCAAATAGAAAATTAAAGACTGTTTTTATTTATTTTAATTTCATACACTATGATCATTGTGTCACTGAAAATGAAACAATATAACCAAATATATGACCACTTTCATGTGCAAGTAGATTGAGTTTTTGGTTATTTTCTTAAAGTTTATTATATGTATATATATGTTGAAACTATTCTCATTTTCTAACCTACTATTTGCTACCCAATAAAAAAAACTATGTTAATTAATTAAATAATACTAATTATTGGTGCAAAATCTTTTTATGATTTGGGTTGCTAAATTAAAAATACATGAGAATGGCATATCCATTGGTTATCCCTTTTTTAGATATTTTTGTATCACTAATAAACACTCAACATGATAGTAAAAAAATTCAAATATTTTAGCCTAATTGGCAACTATATATAATTAAAAAAAATTCAAATTTTCACAAGCACATAAGATCGAATTTAAGGGTTCAAAATGGATTAACTATGTATCTCATGGACCAAAAATGAAGGTTTTGATCGCATATTTAATCTAGTGTACTGAACAAATATCAACTCGTTCTGAAAAGTCATTTATAAACCACGCTTCATTATGACTAATTTGATCCACACTACTACTTTTCTCTACCCATGCAAATATCAAATATTTATACATTTTCTTTTTTGAAAGTATTAATAAGTTACTAATGTTGGTTACAATGATATTGATATTTTGAAAAAAATATAGTCAAACTTGTATAAAATATTGACACTTCAATGTATATAGATTAAATATGTTAAATAATGATCCACAATCCACAAATAAGTATTATTGGAAATATTCACAAGTGATTGGTCAAAATCCAAATCTCAACAATAGTTGATAGCTAATATAGATTTTGAAAAATCAAAATCAAAATCTAATTGGTCACCTATTATATTATTAGCAATAACGTAAAATACTAGAAAAGCATTGCAATTTGCATGAATTGCATCACAATCACATAACTATTCATAATTTTGGCTCTTTCTAATTTTATTTTTGTTCTAATCCATATGTATCTTAATTTTTTGATTAATCTAATAGTAGCATTGTTGATATATCATAGTGGTTATGGATAGGCTTGAACCATGTTGCTTTTTGTTTGCATATATCTATCAAAAGAATATTATTTGTTGTAAATACATTGACACGTCAACAAAATAATGCTATGCTATTAGTTTCTATATCGTCCGTATTGTTTTATTTCATCTTCGGACTAAGTTATTTTTGTTTTGAATTGGTCCGCCATGCACCAGTACGGTTAAATTAATTGTTGTAAATATTTAGTAAAATTTTTGTTGACTTGATAATCGCGTGACACTTAAATTAGCTAGTTTGATTGAATTTGTTAGCTAGTTTTAAGGCTAAACATACCTATGGGATACGGTGAGAGAGCTAGATTAAACCAGTGGTTTACACTGATAAATTATCTAATTTTATTGAATGTATTAATCTAGAAAAAAAATCGTATATTTAAGTGACGCAATCATCACGTCATTTTCGCCCAAATTGTTAAATTTACCTCGTGTCATATATCATGACCCCATTTCATAGCCTTACTTTAGTACATATCCGGCAACACGGATCCAATTTCGCGAAACCCGAAACCCAACTTAAGAATCTTACCAATATGCCCCCTTAAAAAATCACAAGACAGATGAAACAAACCTACGTAAATATGTTTGTTTTTCTATGCAAAACTTTGTTAGTCTGAAATCCGAACTGTCATCTATAACTTAATAACTACCAAACAGTTAAAAAGTTACCGTTGACCCATTGTTAATTCAAACCCAAGCCCATCCAATTGTTGGGCCCATATGTTAAACCAAACCCAAACCCAGCCCAACCCAACCAAGCCCAGCCCATTGAACTTCAAAATAAATACGTAAATAAAAAAAAATAAACCATAAAATAAAATAAAATCGCGGCGGCTATATAAAAACCCTAACCCTCCCAAAACCCCCAGAAATCGAAGCTCTCGCAGAGACACAGCGAAGAAGAAGAAGAAGAAATGGATCCAGACGCAGTAGCTAAGGCCTTTGTGGAGCACTACTACACCACCTTCGACACCAACCGCGCCGTTCTCGGAAACCTCTACCAGGACGGATCGATGCTCAGCTTCGAGGGCCAGAAGATCCAGGGCGCACAAAACATCGCCGCCAAGCTCGGAAGCCTCCCGTTCGATCAGTGCAAGCACAGCATCACCACCGTCGATTGCCAGCCTTCCGGCCCCGCCGGCGGCATGCTCGTCTTCGTCAGCGGCAACCTCCAGCTCTCCGGCGAACAGCACGCGCTCAAGTTCAGTCAGGTATTTCCTCGAACACCTTGCGTGCATGGTCGAATAATGGAAGTATTGAGGTTTTTTTGTTGTTTATGTGATGTGATAGCTGTAGGTTTTTTGTTTGAATGATCAAATCTAGCTGATATGACTGTGTGGTTTGACTGATTTTTGAGTGGATGGGTTGAGAATGTAGTTTGTTGATTGGCGTTTAAGGGAGTAGTTCAGTCAGGTATTTCCTCGAACACCTTGCCTGCATGGTCGAATAATCGAAATATTGGGGGTTTTGTTGTTTATATGATGTGATGGATGTAGCTTTTGTGTTCAAATGATCTAATCTAGCTGATATGAGTGTATGGTTTGACTGGTTTTTGAGTGGATGGATTGATAATGTATCTTGTTGATTGGCTTTTAAGGGAGTAGTTTATTTACTTAGATTTGTTAATTTGAAATGAGAGAACAAATATAGAAAGAAACTTAAATATTGGGGTTTTTTGTCTGTGACAACTATAGCTTCTCTATTCAAATCTTCTCGATATATAGCTTTATGATTTGATTGAGTCATCGAGTATGATTGGTGTTTAAGTGACTAGTTTAGAAATTTGGATTTGTTTTTTAGATTGTAATTGGAGTCTAAATATCCAAAGAAATGGTCAGGTAGTGTATTGAAATGGAAATATTGGTTTGTTGTTGTTGTTGTTTTTTTTTTGATCGGCAAGCAATACTTTATTCAATAAGGAAAGAACAAAGTACAAGATCCCTTAAGAGGAGGGATGTGAGGATTGTTTACATAAGATTGAGGCAAGAAGAGGAGAGTGAATCCAGTCCTCAGTTTGTTGTTGTTGTTGTTGGGATGCTGTGGTAACTATAGCTTTTCTATTCATACCTACCTGATGTAATTGTATGGTTTGAGTCGTTTGGCTGATTTATTGAGTGGATGGATTGATAATGTATCTTGATGATTGGTGTTCAAGGGAATAGTTTAGTAACATACTTAGATTGGTTTTGTTAATTGAAATTGGAGACTACATTTCCAAGGAAATGGGAATGTTTGACTGACTTATTGAGTAGATAGATTGATTATGTGTCTTGTTGATTGATGTTTAAGGGAGTAGTTGAGTACATTAGTTAGATTTGTTTTGTTAACTGAAGTTGGAGTAGATATCCACAGAAATGGGGATGCGATTATGTAGGGGTGTATTCAGATGAGAATGTTGCGTTAGTTAGATTTGTTTTGCTAATTTGAAATCAGAGACTGGATATCCAAAGAAATGGGCATGTGATATTGAAGGTAATTTATCGACTGTGAGTGCAGAAGTAATTTATCGACTGTGGAAATATCGTAGGGCATAGTTTTTCTTTCTTTGTGGAGTCGTAACCTTGATTAGTTATAACAATATTTTTTGTTGCTAATTTTGTAGATGTTTCATTTAATGCCGACACCACAAGGGAGCTTCTACGTGTTCAATGACATATTTCGCTTGAACTATGCATGATCCATGCATGGAGAGCCATGAGACCATTCAGTAACGTTGAAAGACTATTGTAATTTTGATTTGAATCTAAAAATGAGTTTTTATAGTTTTGTTTCACTTCTAGGCCTTTGAAACAGGGACGAGAAACATTTATTATTTACTTTTTCTATTTTTGTTGGCTTATTGCTTTTGTGTGTCTGATTGTGCTGTTGTGATTTGATGAAATGAAGTGAACTATTGTGATTTACATGTTTCGGGTTACTTGAATTAATTTGGGTTATGCTTATCAATTTTCCCAACATTTGATTATGCACCTCTCTCTTGCATTGACATTTGGCATGGAACTCTGTGGTGGTAACAAACATGCATTTTAAGACTTGTATATGTAAACATTTAGGATGAATTGGAGTCCATAGCTTTCATTTTGGGTTGGGTTTGGGCTGAAAAGGCCTAACCCGACACCGCCCTGCATGAGGTGCGAGTCTTGCATATAAAATCTGTGGATGAGTTTTCCATGACAAACCCGATTATGTTCATACATTGTTTGATTTACCTAGTGTGACCAAATAAAATATGTAGATCCTAAGTTGTAGTGTTTTTTTTTTTTATTTGTTATTATTTATAATTCCAAGTTGGAAGAATCATTTTGATAACATGTTATGACCCACCATTTTTGTAAACATTGAAACAAGCCTATGCACATTTCATTGCATTAGCTTGCATGTCAAAAAAGATGAAGTTTCTCAATAGTGCATGTGCTTTGTGAATCAGAATTGCTTGATACTTTAGCCTTCACTTTTTTCCTACTCAGCATCTTTGTCCCTTCCCACCAAAGTAACCAAGATTCCCCCTTTTATATCCTCTGCTCACTACTCTCCCCAAACCACTCGTCGAACAGATCCATTTGAGAATCACAGGTTGAGAGATGTCGGATTGGGGACCGGTGTTCGTGGCTGTGGTTCTCTTCATTCTCCTGACTCCAGGGTTGCTGGTTCAGGTCCCGGGTCGCTCCCGGTTCGTCGAGTTCAGCAACTTCCAGACCAGTGGAGTCTCTATTCTGGTTCATTCTTTAATCTACTTTGCTCTCATGTGTATTTTCTTGTTAGCTATTGGTGTTCATGTGTACATGGGTTGATGGAGCAAAATTGTGTCATTTGGTTGTTTATTGTTTGCTGTTATAATGTAATTTGTATCTTTCTTGATTCATTATTTGTGAGAAGGGTTTTGTGTTTGGTGGTGAATCAAAAGTACCAAACTTGTTGATTGAGTTTTATCGGATGATGCAACTTTTATTAGAAATGACGTTCGGAAAATAGTTTTTGAAACAACTTAATCCAAGTTCAACCTAAAAGAATTGTGGGTTCATACGGGTTTTGGGTCGTGGTTGTCACATAGGAAATTAGCGGGTCTTTTATTTTATTTTATCAGCAAGCGTAACAACCGAAGCTCAAACATGAGATCTCAAGAGAAACAAGCGTCTTAAGTCACTTGCCCCGTTGCTAGTTGTTGGGTTTGTTGTCTTATCATAGTCAATAATATTTACAATACTGTTGTCCGAGAAAATGAAACTCGAGATCTAATAACGGAAGCTTAATCGCTTTAACTACTCGACCCGGAAGGTTATGATATGATTGCTGATATTGAATAACATAACAACAAAGTACAAGAAGAGGGTACAGGTGTACAACCCAATCTATCAAACAACAAAACTAACTAAAAAGAAGCTATTCTATATCTTCTATTAGATATAGAGGTGGATGTTAAGAACAACAAGAAACAAGATGAGAAACAGAACATACAAAACTGCATGAACAAATATGGAAGCAACACTTGTCTTCATGTTCATCAAATCGAGCGGCCGGTTCTTTCCCGGCATCTGGAAGATCAATCCCGGCGACAGGAAGGCGAAGAGCGCTGCCGCGATCAATGGAGCAGCCCAATCATTCATATCTATATGAGAAGATATTGAAATCTTTAAGAAGAAGAAGAAGAAAAGTCTGTGGAAAAGGAAGGCACTATGGATGGCATAATATTATTTGTAGTGCCAAAATGAAAGTGCAATCCTTGAGGAATATGAATAAGAATCATAAAAAGATAATACTGTATCACATCTTCGGTTGTTGATAGCTTGTTTGATAGGTGAAGAAGTCGTAATCGGTTCATTATGCTTGTGTCATGTCATACACGAAACAACTCTTGATTTTTTCTGTTCAAGTATGTAATATTTTTAAAAAATTGTTCAAAATATTTTATCGATTTTTGATTGAATTATTAGTTTGACCACTTCAAGAAACGACCGATTTAATCACTTCAACCACTCAAATCATTAAATGAAATGAGGTTGATTTTTTTTTTCTTTTAATTAAGTTGACACTATTAGTTGTAGTTTTGATGAGTTTTACTCGGTCTTGATCACTACTCTAAGAATTAAAATAATCTATTCGTCAATCTCCATCATAAATGACCAATTTATTACTTCAACTACTCAATTTAGTTGATGAAATGTCATTTTCTTTTGCGCTGACACTTATAAATGTAGTTTTAATGAGTTTTGCACGAATTTGACAACCACTTGTATTACTCAATAATTAGACTTATTTATCAGTTGAGCTCCAACAAATTGACTATACAACATACTCTAAAATCCTTAATTTTCATTACTAATTACCAAACAACCCTTGTTTTTCTCAAGGATAAAGCCTATCTTATAGCATCATTTTCATTAAAAGTTTGGTGGTAAGTGCTTTGTCACTTTCCAAATTGCAAGTGTTTGATCACATCAAAAGCCACAATAACTTATTTTCTAATTTTCCTTTCACAATAATCAAAAGAAAAGGGCTTTTACCTTCAATAGTTTTAGGACAAATTCTTTAATATTAAAGTTTTTACACAATTGAATTGTCCGAGAATCGACTTTCAGTCAATCTACAACAGCTATTTGCTAAATAAATCAACAACCTTTCGGTTTACTCTCTTTGTTCTCTATCGATTATAGGACAAACTTTTCCTTGAAAGTGGACGATAATTTTCTAATGGAGGAATAACATCATCGGCCTATATCGAATATGAACCAGGACTGGACCAAGTTGAGACCGAAGACTTTTTCCAAGGATAAGACGAGTTTAAGTTTAGTCTAAAGTTCAGTCCAAATCGAGATATGAGCTACCCTAGTCCCTATAACTTTTCGCCCACAATAGAGTCCATATCACCCGACTTGCGCTTATCAAAATGGAGACGCAAACGCTCAAAATTCAATCTGACGTGAAATGAGCTCAAATCATAGAAAAAAGAGTTGAATCGATGTTGTGTCTGACAAACCCGATTCGTGACACGAAAGATATTCAGGTTAAGCGTTTTCAACCCGAACCGAGACAAAATTTGCTACCCCTATCCAAATAAAGCGCATAACAGACAGTCACAAGTGTCAACCTCCACAGACTCTTCTTCTAGAAGCTACGAGCTTCTTCAACTTTTCAAGAGCTTCGTTACATTTTTGGTTTCGTTTCAATTTCTCCAGAAAAAAAATCAAGCAAATTAGGGCAAAAAAATGGCGGATTGGGCTCCGGTGATCGTCGGAGTGGTTCTGTTCGTGTTGCTGTCGCCGGGACTGCTCTTCCAGTTGCCGGGAAACGGCAAGCAGCTGGAGTTCGGGAGCTTGAGGACCAACGGCAAGGCCATCGCGATTCACACTCTCATCTTCTTCGCTCTCTACGCCATTATCATCCTGGCGCTGCGTCTCCACATCTACACCGACTGAGAATCGGAGCGGTTCGGATCAGAGATTTGATTTGTAAGATGATTTTGATTGACTGATTAATTGTTTAGGGTTTTATGTTCTGTTGTGCTTTGAAATTGAAACTTCGTTTTGTTTGATTTTGTTTATATATGCATATAGAAATAAAATCTCAGCTTAAGAGATTCAGATCAGTAATTTGATTTGTATGATGACTTTGATTGATTGATTGATCAATTGTTTAGGGTTTCTGTTCTGTTCTGCTTTGAATTTGATCCTTCATTAACTTTGATTTTATATATGTATGTGTGTATGTTTGTTATTTTGTTGCATTGTGTTGTGTGGTTGAAATTTGAAATGAAAATTGAGATCAGTAATTTAATTTATAAGATGATATTTATTGATTCTGCTCTATTCTGTTTTGAATTTGATCCTCATTTTTCTTTGATTTTAATGCATTGAGTTGTGTTGTTGGAAGGAATCTTTCAATTTTACTGTTTCTTGTTTCTGCTACATGACTTGATTGTTAAGTTAGTTTATTTAATTTATCTGAAATGGTTTTATTGATTTTAATTGTTATTTGTAATTAGTGAGAGATTATTTTTAGTAATTGCTTTGAACCAAATGATTGATAGAGTGGGGGTAGAGTTGACAATTTGGACTTGAACCTGTGGGCACTCAAAACCCGGTCCAATCCTCATTTTTTTTATGGGTTTGGGTTGCTTGGAATAGATCCAATTGAATTTTGGGTCAGATTGGGTTTAACAAAACCGCACCAATTAGTGCATTTTACCGTAAAACCCAAAACCTTCGTTCTTTTCATATCAAGTTTGGGTTAGGTCTTTTCCAACCCAAATCCAAAAAGATATGACCCAAAACCCGAATTGGACGATCTAGAGTGTTGGAGGAAAATATGAATAGAAGATCGTGGTTTGTCAAAGTATCCGTGTAGTTGACTCAACATTGTTGGGAAAATGGCTAAGGTATCATTTGGAGTAATTTTTTTTAATAATGGGAATTGGAATGAGATTCCATTTCTCAGGCCATTTTCATTGAAAAAAGTCTTATTACAATCATGATGAAGAAAAAAATTATTCTAATTTTGGCTCTCGAATCCCATTTTTTATCAAACATTTAATCCAAACGCGACATCAGTAGTGATGATGTTGGGAACCAAAGGATTTGAAGGGACTCAATGCTGTAGATCACATGAAACCAAGTAATGGTAGTACCTAGCTGCCTTGATAGTTTGTTTGTGTTCATGGTCGTGTTCGTGTTAAAAGCTTAGAGTTGTGTTAAATGTGTCAACTCGAACATGACTCGATTGTTAAATGAATTGAGTTACACAACACAAATAAGACCCATTTATGAATGGGTTGACACGATATGACACACTTGATACGATTTAATAATTGAGTACGAAATTACCCGAGCCGACTTTGACCCAATTAATTAATGTGAGCCATTATCGACACAACAAGCTTAAAAATTATCCTTCTATCCTTAAATGGGTGGCACGACCCATTTGATAAAACAGGTTGAGCAAGTTCAACACGAACACGATACAATTAACTTAACGGGTTGGTTAGTCGACACAAATATGATTAAGCTGAAACCAAATCCCGCTTAACATACCCTTCTAGGTTTATAAATTCAATTAAGAAAGATGAAAGATCTTTGCTATATGTTTCTAGTTTGTGAAACTACCCAATTGAACCACATTTAGAACTAGAAACCTTTTAGGAAAGATCACAACACATACACAAAGATATGAAGATTGACAGATTGTTTCGTTTCAGATATTAATGTATAGCTTGAGATGAAAAAAATACAAAACATAAAAACATAAACCCATTTCAGGAAGAAATGAAGGTCAAGAATAGGAAGAGAAGCTTGAATCATGAACTCACTAATTTACATGTATATGGATACCAATAGCAATGATCAAGATGGTCAATATGCAGAAATAGATGATAGCATGAACCAGAATAGCAATCCCGCTCGTCATCATGTTCCCGAACTCTACCACTCTTGTTCTTGCGGGTAGCTGGAACAACAATCCCGGCGACAACAAGATGAACAAAACCACCGCAACAACCACCGGTCCCCAATCAGCACTCATCGCTCTCAGGTACGCACGTACTTAGATCACACAAACTTTTCGGATTTTCGATTTTCTCAGCAAAAACAGATTATGAAGAAACAAATCTATGTTCTTTGGCTATATGTAGTAGTGAGGACCTGAGGGGATGAAATTATTGACTGAATTTTCTTGGTGGCTAAGGCTTTTGATATGCTAAACTTAATGAGAAAGAAGACAATGGGTTTAAGATGGAGGAAAGGTATATGAATGTGTGATGGTAGTGGGTTTGCTTTATTGATATATAAAAAGAAACACTTTTTTTTTTTTGTTTATTTTCTTAAAATTAGGGTTTGATTGAATATTGATTGATTTTCATGCATGGCTTTAGGAATTGAAGAAGATGGGGCTTTATTAAAGAGACAAAGAGAGGTGTATGTGTAAAGATGGAGCCAATAAGGTAAGGTGTCTTTGGAATGGTCTCTTTGTTTTGCCTCTTTCTAGGAAAAGGTATAAGAAGACATTGAAGGAAGCTTTTAAAACATGGAAGTTGTGTTAGTGTCTTTTTTATATTTCATTATATTCTATGTTAGTTAGGTATAATTGATCACCAAGATCTTTTAAAATAAGGGTAAAGAAGATGATGAAGAAGAAGATGCAAGCTTGCAAGAACAGAAAGTGTGATGCTCCTTTTTCTTTGTACTCATTGGATTATAGTTTAAATTACTTTAAAAGCACTTAGTTTATACAATGAGCTATTTAACACGGTAGCTCAATTAGTGAAATTTAACATGGTATCAGAACATGTTTTGATTTTTGGATTCGGTCCGAAGGTGGGTGTTTATTCTTGCAACGGCCCTACACTGAGGTGAGGTGAGAGGAGTGTCATTCAAAAAGGCTCTTGACACATACTTATGTGTAGTTCAATTATTGGAATTTATGAGCATATAGTCTCTTGGAGTTAATAGATTGTATGACCTGATTATAAACATAAGGTAACCCATGAATTACGATTCTTTGAAATGAAAATTAAGAATGTGAAAGAGAATAAAATATTAGTTTTAAACCGTTCTCATGAGAAGAAAAAAAAACTCTCATGTTCGAAAATCGTAATATTCACGACTGTTGGTTCTTGTTGGACTAAAGCTGACAATTTGGACTCAAATTTATGGGCACTCAACAATAACCCGACCCGAAGTTGCTTGGGTCTTACCTTTAGCGTACTTTATGCCTAAAACCCGAAATGTATAGAAATGAGAAGATGTGATCATGTGGAAAGTGGATGACTATTCGCGATCTTATTTATCCAAAATGTGAGAACTAGATATTAATTAATAATTACTATATTTGCTTAGGTAATTAGTATCCAACTAAAAGTTACTGTCAAATGCCCAACAATCCATTGTCGTCCAGCGGTTAGGATACTTGGCTTTCACCCAAGAGACCCGGGTTCGGTTCCCGGCAATGGAACTTTTTAATTATATTATTTCTAATTGGCTGGGCCAATCTGATGTGATTCTTTTTCTCTTTAACAAGCCCAATGAGATCTTCTCAGCCCAATATAAAACAGAACATGCACGTGTTTTACATGCAAAACCCAAAATCTTGAGTTGAATTTGAGGTTAGAACGTTAAGACATTAAATAGGCACACCCTGAAACCCAAATTGTCAGCTTTCTGAATAAGGGTCAGGCCTTTGCGAAATGAAGACAGACAGAAACACAATATTGCCGCCCAAGAGGGAAGGACAAGGAGCCTCAAAACAAAACAAAGTGCCGTTGAGAATCTAATGCCAATTGTCTTTGTCCCAACCTTCATCTCCTTCCATTTGTCTCTCTTCTCAACTCACCTCCAAATATCTCCCTACAACCTCCCTCTCTTCTTCACTCTCACTCCACACCGCATCACCTCCCGCTCTCAACTCTATCTCTCTCTCACCAGCTTTGCTTCGCCGGAGTCTGAGATCTAGCGAATGGCGGATTGGGGCCCAGTGGTGATCGCGGTGGTGCTGTTTGTGCTGCTGACACCGGGACTGCTCTTCCAGCTTCCGGGGAACAAGAGAGTTGTAGAGTTTGCCAACATGCAGACAAGTGGCATTTCCATATTGGTCCACACTATCATCTTTTTTGGGCTCATTACTATTTTTCTTATTGCTATTGGTGTTCACATTTACACTGGCTGAATCTGAATCATACCATTTTGTAGCTATAATATGCTCTGCTTAGTCTTTTACCTATGTAAGTTGTGAAGAAAGCAAAATACATCTCTTTCCTGGGATCTTTACTTATAGCAATTAGTAACAGAGCATGTTTGTGTATTTTACTCTTTTTTTGCATCAATTTCACACACATGGTCTGTAGAGTTCTTAAATATACATAATTATTGTCAAATGCAGAAGCATCGATCACATGGAAATCTATGTTGTCAAAACTAAACCGACCAAAATGATATTTTCTTTTTTTTCCTTTTACCAATTCAGGGATGGTGTAATTCAGTCAAACTCGGCAAAAATTGGATTTGACTTTATCAAAACGTTTTAAAATGTTTTAGACACCACATCACCAAGTGATCTGACCAGTCAAATCGATAACTCGAACAACAAATCAATTCAAAGTCCCTGTACATACATATATGACCATTTTTGGTATAGTAATATGCAGAAACTACAATATGATTTGCCAACTGTAACATCATATAGTAATTAAGTAGCGATTGGATTAGAGTTTCTGTTCGAGAATGAGAATCAGATTCTCATTGTGAAGTTTGAATCAAGAATATTTGATTATGAAAATGACTTTCTGAATCTAATTCCTGTTTTAACAAATTTTAATCCAAACGCTACCTATACTAACATTAGCATACCATAACTAAGCAAACTGGTCTCTGAATGATGAAGAAAATCAATGGCCAACAAAACTTTGTTCATATATATAAGAAGCATCAACCATAAATACAAGAAAATGAATCGATGATTGACGCTTTCTCACAAAAATAGAACAACAAAAATGTTCAACAACTATTAATTAAACAGCCATTGACTCTTCCATAGTCTCAACAAGGGTCAAGAATTTTTGGACATAAGAAAAAGGCAAAAACATACACATGATTTCTCTATTTCTCTTTCTCCACCCAAGTTTCCATCCTAGACAAACACAAACCCAAAATCCAATTTTAAAACCAACAAAACACATATAGAATTGTCAAAGAACATTACAGATACTGTGAATTAGTGAATCAAACAAACTAGGCAGTAAATGCAAGAAAATATACAAGAAGAGGAACATTAAATTCTACGGGATTCACAGTTAAATTCGCCAGGTCCGATATGTGAGATAATTAAAGATTCTCTCAATCTACTCAAGTATTGTATACGTATAATAAACGAGAAACTTCATCTAATTATCGTGAACTTTGCTCATTCTTCAAAAAAATTCACATCACCTAACTCTTCAATGCTTCAAAATATGAACATTTAAGTTAAATTTAACGTAATATTCATTCACTTTGCGTGTGTGAGTTGCACATACATTTACGTCCTTAAGTGTAATGTATGTGCAACTCTTCCTTTCTTGTCCTCTTAAACTAATTCAAATCATTTTACCAATCCCAATGAACAAATGGTAAATTCTAAATCAAATTACGGTAACATTTGTATTAGAAATTTTGATCATAAACGAGAATTCGGACTAATTAGACAATTTTTCACTATAATAAAATAATATAAGTCATCAACTTTTTATTTCTTAAACTAACGCAAATCATTTTACCAATAATCAAATTACGGTAACGTTTGTGTTAGAAAGAATTGGATCAGAGATTGAATTTTCATTGTTCATGTTTGTATTATGATTTTTTTTTATCATGAAAACTGCTATTCCAAAAATCAGTAATGATTCACTGTATACAGAGAGAGAGTGAGAGAGACTAACCAAGAACAGCAACATGATTTTGGCAAAAAGGTGCGTAGAAGAGAACGGAGCAGCAAAATTGCGACAAATTGGAGAAGATCGCAGCGCAACACAGCAAAAAACCCAAACCAACGATCCAAGGCAGCAAAACGAGCCCGATCACGAACGATACGGATCCAAACAGCATCAGACCCGCCCAGATCCCCAGAAACATCGACGCCAATGCTACCGGCGACGGTCGCGATCGCGATCGCGACAATTTCTGGACGAGGATCATGGCGGAGGAGAGATCGTAGAGAACCGTGGATCGCTCCTTCTCCTGAGATCTCATCGTCTCCAAAGCTGAAAAACCTAGAGATGAGAATCGAAAATTGATCATAAAATTTGAAATTTATTCATAAGATTTGAAGGATCGGTGAGATCTAAAACATGAAATTTGGTTGATTACCTTGGGAGACGTCGGAGATAGCGCCGGACGGTCTCGAACTCGCCGGAGTTGGCGACTGAGGTTCGGTTGCTGTGTTGTTCTCTGGTTGTTACTGTCTGTTGTGGTCTCAGTTTCTGGTTCTTCAGCGATTGTTGTTTGGGCTGGTGGGCCTGGAACGTGATGTTGGGCCTATGTGGGCCTTATTTCTCAAGGCCCAAATACAACAGGCCCATATAGGGCCCATTTCGAGACCTTAATAAACCTAATCGTCTTCTCCGAGTGACTGAAATTTCTCAGTCAGTACAAGAACAGTTGCTCTTCGCAGTCCGTACGGTCGCTGAGTCGAATCGGATCGCCGGTCGAGTTTCCGATTAGGTTTTTGAAGAGAAATGGCTCTGACGAATTTCATCGTGACGGTGGCGGTGCTCGGAGGCGTTTATCTGATGCTGAGAGGCGATGTGAGACAGACCACCTCCACTTTCAAGCGCAACGTCAAGCACCTCCGACACTGGATCGAAGAAGAAAGTTCCGCTGCATCGAAGTAAGCTCCTTCTCGCGTTGTGCGCATACGTATTTACGATCTTTTGATTTTATTTTTTTGATGAATTTTGTGCTCGCTAGGGTTTGCGATTGTAGTTTGATTTTTCTTGGAATGTCTCGTTTGAAATTCTGGATTTCGAATCCAGTGTCTGAGCTAAGATGTTGAATTTCAATTTGGCTCAAATTCAATGAAACTCGAAACTTGTCTAAAATTCTGAATTTTAGGTTTAGTTTCTGGATGAGCCAGGTATTTGAATTTGAATTTGGCTCAAATTCAATGAAACTGAAGATATTTGTGAAATGTGAGATTTCAGGAAGGACATGAAGTTCTGGACTTCGAATTCAGTTTTTGGATGAGCTGAGAATTTGAATTTGGTTCAAACTCAATGAAACTCTAAACATCTCTAAAATATGAGATTTTGAAAGATGACATCTCTTATCATCTCATTTGAAATTTCACTGTTTACCAGTGAATTTGAATTCCAAATTTGAAAACTATAGTTTCAAATCAGATAGCTTCTGTATTATTTTGTTTGATTTGAAATTTTGGATTTGAAATCCAAATATAATGTGTGTAAAACTATGGAATTTTGTTCGGTCGAGTAAGCTTTCTTAAAGCCCTCATTAAAGGTTTGATCATATACTTAACACCTCATGAGTTGTAAAAGAGAATCTCATCTTATCGTTTGTGATACGTTGTGGTAATAACTATTTTAATTCGATGTTGTTTTTCTAATCTCATGTAGTAGACATGTTTTAACTCTAAGATGATCATTTTCCAGAGCTGCGGAGAAGGCAAAGCCAAAGGAATTGGAATCAAAGGTTCCTAAAAAAGACGTTCCCAAGGACGACTAGAATTAGAAGGCCTGGGATTGAGAAAGCTGCCTAATTGTTTTTGTTCACATTGACGGTGTTTCAGGAACAAATCCTTATTGGCATCTGGGTATGTAGTTACCTAAACTCAATTCGCTTTCTTTTTACCTAGTTCATTGGTAGCTCAAGAATGTTGTACTACTACTGAGGATTGTATATACACCGTTATTAATTTTGGTGAACCTGCATAAATCAGGGCTGCTTGAAATAATAGGTTGATTTTTCAATGGGAATTTTGTTGTGCGATCCGATTTTTCGTGTTAATTTATAGGACCGGTATTGGTATGAGGTAGGGAAAAGCTAACAACTAACTCGGGTGACTATCGAGCTATTTTTTCTCTCAGAAACAACAATTATATAATTTTTTTTGTTGATATTCATGGAAACCAGATTGCTAAAAGAAGCATGAGTTCATGTTATGATGAATCTCCAATTGACTGAGAAGCTCTGTATTGGGACCTCCACCACCAATGGCTTCCTCAATCTCGAACAGCCTTAGCGAAATTCGAATCATCATCACTCCCTCACCACTCCGCCTGCTCATCACCGACCTTGAGTGAAGTGAGGATGGCCTCGACGCGGACCGTTTCCGCTTCCCTACTCCCCTAAACCAAAATATTCCACCACAAATCCGGATACAGAGAAATCAAGCCCTAGTTTTTCCGTTCGCATAGATCGGTCTAGAACCGCCAAAGAATATTCCAATTTGCAACCGTGTTCCGTCAAGTCACTGCTGGACAGTTTCAAACAGAGTGATGATCTATACGACGACGTTGAGAGGGGTTCGGAAGACTTTCGAGGCCTGCAACGCCGTCCGGGCGGCTCTTGAAGGGTTTGGGGGGTCGATTCGCAAGCGAGATTTGTCGATGAACCGCGGGTTTAGAGAAGAGTTGAGCGAATTGATGGAGGAGGTTTTGAGGATGGTGGAGAGGGGCAGTTAGATGATTTGCTTCATGGATTGCCCAAGAAAAGAGGTGGAGTTGTGTGTGAAGGGTGTGGCGGTCTCGGGTTCATCACTGTTTTTATTGAGGGAGTGACTGGAGTGGTGACGTGGCAAAGATAGAGGATGAAGTGTCAGCTGATGTGGAGGAAGCAAATGACGTGGAGGTCAGCAACTTAGAATAGCAGGTTGTCAAGGCCAAAATAAAAAAAAAACAAACAAAAACGTTAAGGGCCTAAAGCACACGAGTTTGAGGAAAAGGGCTAAATCCAAAATCATTTCGAGTCCAGGGAAGACAAAACTAATTAACCCTTATTCTAATATTGACTTTTTTATTTATTGAAAAAGATAAAGCTTCCTATATAAGTTTAAAAATTTCACAAAATAAAATTAGAGTATCAGGAATCTCAGTCAATATAAATTGGCTGAGAGTCTCAGCCAAGACACAAACAAAATGGATCTGGGCGGGACGAGTATGAGTGTAAATCGTTGATGTGACATCACCTAAATGGCCACGATTTATTAGCTGAGAGTCTTTTTCTCATAAAACTAGTTTTTTAACCCGGCAATGTCCGAGTCTATTTCTTAAAGTTCTCACAAATCACTTATACGTTGATGTTGTGTGAATGACCATCTTTCATACAATTTTGTGAATGCACCTAATATTAAATTATTTGAAAAATTTTGAAGTATAAAATTATTCGAATTAAAACATAGTTAATCAAAGTTCTAAAAAATAAATAGTTAATAACAAATATTATGGGTTGAGAGCGATTTAAGTTAATGAGAAATAATACATATCAAATAATTACAGCTATACTGAATTTGCAAGTATATGACACTCTATTGAATATAAATGACTCCAATGTGACTGAATTGTAGTTAACACCTAACAACTCATTTAATGAAACATTTTACTCCTTAAACATGTATACATTTAAATCATGATATATGTTACAATGAAATTATATTGAAAGACCACATTGTTGGTTGAATGTCCTTTTATGTTTTGCATAATAATACATTTCATTTAAATTATGGTTCAACCATGGATGTTCGTTCCCACAAATTTATTTGAACGAGTATGGTTTATTTCATTTAACTTAAGTAAAAAAGAAAAAAAAAGGGATCAATTTAGTACGTTTATCAATTTCATTTGTTCACTTTAGTGCGAAAAAAAGTTTAATGTTTAATTTAGTGCGTAAATCTCACCCCATACCCAGTTATCTATTAACAAAATCTATTTTATAAATACAACAACCAAATAATTTCCATAACTTTAATATTAAATTTTATTGGCTATCAAAACTGGATTTAGTTTTGCTGTAGTTATCAATTATTTTATGTTATTGAGTTAAATTATTTAAAAATATTATAAAAGATTTTTCTTATTTAAATTTCAAAAATAAAAATTGGTGAGATTAATTTTAAATGCATGAGCATTTATCTCACATTTTAAATATTAAACTGATAAGATAGATAATTTTTTAATAATTCTTTATAAGCGTAGTGATAAAAATACGAAGACTGATTGCAGTTAAAAAATGCGGTCAAATAATAACAAAAGCAAACGAAAGATTAACCGCTGCTGATGACTGATATTTAAATAACCGCAGCTATAGGTATCTGCAACGTTTTTGTTTCTTTCTACTGCGAAACTAAACTGCAGGTAATTTTTTGAAAATTTATTTGCAGTTCTTAACTGCAGCAAAATACATATAAACTGCAATTGAAATCTCAAAACTTACCTGCAGTTCTGAACTGCCGCTAAAGATTTTAACACTAGTTGCGGTTAAGAACAGCGGCCAAAGAAGTTCAAAACTGCAAACGAAAGTTAAACCGCTGCTGATGACTGATATTTAAATAACCGCAGCTATAGGAATCTGCAACGTTTTTAACTCTTTGTACTGCGGATCTAAACTGCAAGTAAATTTTTTAAAATTTATTTGCAGTTCATAACTGCAGCAAAAGATATATAAACTGCAATTGAAAGTTCAAAACTTTTCTGCAGTTCTGAACTGCCGTTAAAGATATTAACACTAGTTGCTGTTAAGAACTGTGGCCAAAGAAGTTTAAAACTGCAAACGAAAGTTTAACCGTTGCCGATGGCTGATATTTAAATAACCGCAACCTAAGTTATCAGCAGCGTTTTGGTCTCTTTTTTCTGCAGTTATCAACTGCAGGTAAGTTTTTTAAATTTTATTTGCAGTTACTAACTGCAGATTGTGATGTATAAACAGCAATTGAAAAGTTCAAAGTTTATTTGCTATTCTCAACTGCAGTTAAATCTTAATGAGTAAATAACTGAAATTGAAAGACAAAATACCGTTGCTGAAGACTGTTATTTTATAACAGCAGCTAAATATATAAGCTGCGTTTTTCTAGTTTTCTACTGCAGTTATGTTTTGTAAATTTATTTTGTAGTTCATAACTGCAGCTAAAGAGCTACAAAACTACGATTGAAAGACTCAAATCGTGGCTCATTCTTTAACATGCTGAAGTGAAATATGCTCCTAAAAAATTCTGATTTGAACTAATATCCCCCCTAACTAACAAAAGAGGTCCAGGTAGAATTTCCACTTATGGAATTATGCATAATTTTGCTAATAAATAGCTCGTTTCGTTATGAAGAAGAGACACGCTCAACATACGTTTCCTGAATAGCTGACCGATCCCCCCAAAACTATCGATAATTTTCAGCAAGCGGTGTACATGCAAAATATATACAAGCATAAATTGGTTTACACTTGGAACACTATCTTTTTCCCTTTTTCGGAACCTTTTTCTTCTCAAATTGTTATAAAAGGCACTCAACAATCAGCAGATACATATCTACTTTGCATGCTAGAAATTTGATGAAAAGAACTAATCTATCCGTAGTAAACATACTTTCACAAACTAGCCAATAATGAAGGCGAAGATGATAGTACGCCGTCTGCAAGTGGATTGAACGAGATGAGCCAACAGTGATGAAGAAACTAACGGAATAACAAGACTAATCAAGTCGAATATGCTCAATTTGTGTTTATTCGATTGAAGTAATGCGCAGAAAGACTATTGAACCACCGTTGATCAAAATAAGATCGACGGTGGTTCAAATAATAAACTTTGATGGAGAACTAACTATAAAGCAACATATATTTTCTAATTCACATATTCATAGACTAGAATTAACAACTCTCAAAATTCATTTGCACATATATACAAGTGATATTCCATCATATAAAAAATATGAGTTTAGTACTCTTTTTTTCTTGCTGCATCTCCTGATATGTGATGATCAAGATCAATGAAGCTTGAGTTTTTTTAATTTGATCTCTTGTATGGTTTTGTAGTTTCAAATCCAATATGAGAATTCGTCTTTCTTACCAAGTTTTGGAAAAGAGATGTAGAGAGAGAATAAACAATCTTACACGAACTTTTATGGGCTGTTACTCGGCTAAAGTAATGAGAATTAGCATTCACGCTTGTTCCAATGAATTTATTTTCTTGGCTAAGTCTCAACCATTACAAGATTGTTCCCCACAATGCTAACATTATTATTATTTTCAACAAACTGAAGTAAACAAAGTTACTTTAAGTCAATGGGGATTCGAATCTACTGTATGAATCCGAACTTGCAGGCCAAGCGGTTTAAGGCACTTGAATATCCTCAGAGGTCTCGGTTCGAGCTTCATCATGATGTATTACCTATTAAAACAATAATTTTGTCAAATGTACATTATATCTTATAAATTAAACACTCCACACTAGGAATTCATAAAAATATTTTTGTATCATATATGTTGCATTATCGTCCGTTAAAAATTTAAAAATATATAAAAAAAATGTATAAAATATGCTAATTTGTGCGGATTCACCCAATTTGATTTCAAATCGGATAGGTTTCAAGTTAGTTTGGATTTTAGATTCCCGCAAATCCTAATCCAAACAGTCAGCTTTCGGACCGCGTCAATTTGAATTTCATTGAGATAGGATCAAAACCACACAAAATAGATTAGAGTTGGCAATTTGGACCAGAATCTGCGGGCACTCAACACCCGACCCTACTTTTGTTCGACCATAACCCGACCAACATGAAATATTTTAAGGCTGGGTTAGGGTTTAACAACTCGAAACACAACTTGTCAACTCTAAAATAGATGCCAAACGAATCAATAACTAGACAAATCTCAAACATTGATAAAACCTTGTCCTCTTCTATTTTTCCACCACATTTCCATATCCACTTTGATATGGAAATTTTTATCAAGTGTTCTAAAATTACACACAAACAATACCTAAACTTACTACAATTAGTAAAAACACACACAAAACAGGTTAAAATTGTGACAAGCCTTATTCGTTTAACTTACCTAAATGGGGAGGATTACATGTAAGATCGCATCCGAGGCCTAGTGAGAGACTGAGCTCCGTCGACGAATATGGTCGTGCCAGTCATGTAGCGTGCGCCGTCACTGATTAAGTAGATAACGGTTGAAGCAAGATCGTTTTTAACGTCTAGCCATCGGTTTAGTGGGGCCGCCTGGCTAACGAGCTTCTCCGCCCTCTCCTTCCCGACTGACAGTGGATAGCCATCTTGAAGGTGCAATCCACGGGCGATGGCATTAACCCTAATTTGGTATTTTCCTATCTCTATAGCCGATGTCTGCGTATATTGAGTAGAGAAGTTGATGTGAGCAATTGACCAATAGAAGGAACATTCAAACAATGTGTAAGGGGTGTTATTTCAAAATCTTGCAATAATTTTAGGACAAATTGCATATTTATACCCTGTACTTAGCTCTATTTGGACATAGAGCCCTATACTTTCATAACTTATGAGATCCATAACAAAACAGTCTAATACTAAGGATAATTCAGAAACATTAAATTTCAAGTCATAAAGCCAGAAAAGGCCAAAATATGCAAATGCATAAGCGAAGGCCACATTGCAAGGAATGAGATTTTTCATCGGCTGAGTTGTTAAATGCGAAAGCTATAAAGTAATTAAGGCGAGTGAAAACCGCTTACCCTGACTAGTTGCTGCACTCCCGCTGAACTTGAACCATAAGCCGCAGATCCTTGATATATCCCTCTTTCAGCACCGATTATCGAGGACAAAAAAACAACGGAACCTCCAGATCCATGATCTCGCATTCTTTTGCCAACAGCCTTTAGCAGAAACCATGGAGCCATGAAATTTACTTTCATAATTTTTTTGAATTCATCTTCGGGTACTTGTAAATGCTCTTGAATTTTTCCTGTTTCATGTAATGGTTATCAACATAAGCCATAATTGTAGCCATTAGCAAGATTACGGATTTGCATGGATAGTCCCAATAATATATTATGCGTAAAGAAGCTATGATCCCTAAACTAGCAAAGCACAAATTCATGTACTTAACTGAACATTAAAAATATATTTCAATCAACAAATTGAAATTGACTTGCATCTTTAAATTCGTCAATTGCTAGTATACGAGGAAACCAAATTTTTATGGACCCATCACATGTGCATAAAATTGAAGCATTACAAAGTCTTAAGTGACAACTAGACGTGGAACAACTTGTTTATGATAATGAAAGGCACCCACTTGGCCACTTCCCCCAATTAAACTAAGCATAATTTCAAATCCTCCTCAAGATTTTGCCATATTTCGCTTCATCTCCAGACACATACACATCATCCACTTCCCCGAATTAAGCTAAGCAAATTTTCAAATTCTCCAAGATCTTGACATCACTAATCTCGTGTATGTGATACCAAAACGTTCAAATCATCGAGGACGGCAAGTTTACTGCATGGAATATAATCTTTAAGAAAAGGCTGTGTTTTCAAATGTCCAACTTCCCATACTCATCACAGTTCCCAACTTCCAATACATTCTAGTAAGTAGTAAGTAACAAAGTGCTTCAAAATTTTCTCTACCATTCAAGCCAGAAATATGCCACTACCACCCATGTGGTGTTCACAATTATGCAACAACCATTCATTTTTTAATTAAAACAAACACAATATCAATAGCTATAAAGTAACCTAGAGGCCCCATCTACCAACTATTTCTAATACAAAAAAATCTAAACAAATACAGATTTCCATGAAAAGGACACAACTCAACTTCCAAATTTCTCACCCCTAGCCTCAATAAGTAAAATATCAATCAATATACATACCTGCAAAATAGGCACAGATACATAGAAAATTTCACTATTGATATAAGAATCTAAACAAATGCAGAAATCCATAAAAGAACACAGCACAAGTTCCAATCAATCAATATAGATGTTGGCGAAATAGGTATAGCCACATCAAAATCTTCACCATTCCAACCAAATCTAGTAAACACGGTTCTTGTAATTTGAGCAACAACAACAACAACAACAAAAAAAACACAAACAAAAATTGTTAAAATATCATAGAAACGCAATATCTCAAATTCAAAATCCATAGATCACACAGATTCAGATTTTTTGGCTAATTTTTTAACTCAGCGATTTGAAGTATATACCTTCATAAGCATAACAATGCACAAACGAATCCAAATTCCCCAAAATCCTCCAAGCTTTCTCCACAGCCTCATCGAAAGCCTCCTCTCTCTCCTCTTCCATGTCCATCGCCACCACCTCCACCGGCGAGCCACCGATCAACGAACCGCCGATCCTCTCACCGACGCCCCTCAAACAGCTCTCATCTCCCATCAAAACCAACCTGCAACCACAACACGCACCAAATCGACTCTCAAATTTCATTTTCACGTCTTTCTCTAGAACTTTCTCAGCAACCAAACACGAAAAATAAAATCTAACCTGCAGCCTTGTTTGGCCAAGTGAAACGCAATGTTCTCGGAAATCTCGTCCCCGTTCGACGTGAGTAGCACCTTCTTGCCGCGATTCGCCATTGAAACGATGTGAACTAGACTTCGGAGAAAGAAAAATGAATCGAACGGGAGACAGAGATTCACGGAATTTTCTAGGAAAGTGAAAATTTTCTGTGAATCTGCTCGCCTAAACGCCTTTAGAGCAGATTCAGAGAATTTTCCAGGAAAATTAAAATTTTCTGAGCATTTTCTGTGAAGCTGCTCACATGAACTGCGTTAGAGCAGAGACAGTTCGTTAGTTGGACCCATACACAGCATTTACTGATTTGTTTTATAGGTGAAAAATAATTATATTTTAATTATTTATTATTAAATACTTAATAATCATAAATTGGTTGATTTAATATTTAAATTAAATGTCATATTAATTTAGTACTCGCACAAGTTAAAGTAATATCGGGTCAATTTAATTCAAAAAAAAAAAAGTCGGTTTTATTAGTAGGGTATTGGCACGACATTAAATAGTTAAGACTTTAATTTCTAGATTGTATATGAATAAAATTGATTGCAAAATTTTAAGAAAATAATAATTGGTTCAAAAGTCAACATAAATCTCAATTTCGATAACAGTAATGTGATTCGAGAAATTAATTTAAAAACTCGATCAGATGAACAACTTTGATCGTCGACGTGGTTACAAATATTCATTTTAGTTCGGTTAGTCTTTAACCAAATAACTATCTTACAACAATAATTATTTCAGTCTAATTTTTATAGTTAAATGGTTAATTTCTATTAATATCTTTTATTGAAATGGGTTCCTAAAATGGGATGGTTGCCTGAATTTTTTATTTCACAAAAAATTAGATAAGGTTGACTTATATTAGGTAATCATAATTATTAAATTTTAATAAATATAGTAATACTTTTAAAAAAATACACCTAATAGTATATGCACTCATTTTTTTATGTATATAAAATCCACGTGGACTTCGCAAAACATGTAGCACTGCGCAGTCCACGTGTTTTCTTGTTGAAAGTAAAAGAGCTCCATAATATAAGATGACGTGGCGTTACTCCTCATGACGTGGCGCTCTTTTATTGGTCTTGGTCAAAGACTTTTTTATATTTATTTTTTGGGGGTCAAATATTCGTTTTTATAATGGGTAAAAAAGTTGTTAAAGCGATGGTGGGTGGCAGCCGCTGTGTAATTACTAGGAAGACTATTATATTATATATTTATATATAT